>VZRW01011345.1:106181-121175 GCA_013398125.1 Aegotheles bennettii | reverse complement strand
GGCTCGCCCCGACGGGGCGGCGGCGGGGGTCGGTCCCAAGCCGCGCCCAGCCCGGCTCCTCCAGCTGCCGCCACGTCCGCGCTCCAGCTCGCAGCCTGGTTGTTTTGTTTAATTAAACTCAATGTCAGTGTTAATTTTCCGCCTGGCCGGGCAGCCCTGCCTTTGCCGGAGCCGGCGTGTTGGTTACAGATGTCAATGTGCCCCGTCGGGGCTGCGCCGAGCCCGTGGAGTCTCGCCGCGCCGGCCACGCGTGGGCTGGGGCCGTGGGCTGCGGGGCCGGGGAGGGCAGGGGCCGGGCTCCCCTGGTAAAGGCCCAGACCCCTGTCAGCGACTCAGTCCAGCGTGGGCGAGCGGGGTGGGCAAGCTCCGTTGTGGTGTGCATAGCATAAAGGGCTGTCCCCGGATGTCTCTCGTGGGTTCCCCCGGAAACACGGGGTAATTGGTGAGAGCCCACCCGGTGAGGCGGGGGCAAGCCGCTGGGAAACCTGGGGATGCATTTTGGGAGGGAGGAGTGGGTCCTGTCTGGTGCTTTAGGAAAGGTCCCCTCTCAAGGGGCATCCCTGGCTCTGAGGATCAGAGATGCTCTGGGGACGAGCAGAGGATCCACGACCAACCCAAAACTCATGACAGCTCCAGGGATGCTCCAGACACTCCCTTTCCAGAGGTGTCCCAGCCCAAGACAGGGCACAGGATGGTGTCAAGGAGGGATGTGCCCTCCTGCCTGCCCTTACCCAGTGCCTGGATGGCTCCCAGCCCTCCCAGCAGCCAGGCACCTCTCTGTTCTTGATTTCCCAATTACTTTTCCAACCCCTCCAAATTTTTGGTCCCTGCAGACCCCAGACAACTGACAGCAGCTCCCTTTGCCAGGCATTCAGCTGG
Organism: Aegotheles bennettii; assembly: GCA_013398125.1. Classification (NCBI taxonomy): domain Eukaryota; kingdom Metazoa; phylum Chordata; class Aves; order Caprimulgiformes; family Aegothelidae; genus Aegotheles; species Aegotheles bennettii. The sequence continues at coordinate 120,296 of VZRW01011345.1, read as the reverse complement.
CACCTCTGATGCCCTCTGCCTCTTCTGCTGAGACAAGCAGTGAGCAGTAAGTGTCCATTCACCTTCCCCTGCTGTTCATGCTCTCACAGTCCACTCTATTCTCCCCCTTACTCACCTCTTTCTGCAGACTAGTACTAGTTTATTTAATCTTTCCTCAGATGGCAGCTACTGCACATCCCCAATCCTCCTTGTCCTTCCCCACTGCCTCCCCAGCCCTGTGAGATCCCTCCGGCAGGGCAGGGATCTGCGTGGCACAGGATGAGCCGATCCCTGCCCTCTCCTCACCCATCCCCACCCTCTCCTCTGGTCTTTCATGAGCCATTCCTGATTTGCTGTGCACCTCTTGCCCACCATCAGCGACCAAGCTGATCTCTCCAAAGTCAGAGCTCACTGGATGTAGCTTTCATTGCCATGTAGGCAACGGACTTGTTTTCTCTATGCTTGACACTGAATTCCTCTCTCATTTAAAGGCCAAGTTCATCAGCAAAGTGAGACCCTTCCACACCCCTCTATATGGTGCCAGGTTTTACTGTGCAGCAGTGAATACTGTCCAGTCGCTGCTTCCTCCCTCCTCCCTGGCACTTCTGAAGGCCTGTGCTCCAGTGTGCCACGGGGGCTCCAACACTGACCCCTCCGCGTTGGGAACCCCCTGGGTTTGTTACACCACTTTGTCTCCTAACTTTTCACTGGTTATTCATTCCCCAGCTGCTTTTCAAACTTCACTTCTCAGCAACAGGCTCAGCCTTATTTACCAAACAATCAGGTTTATTGCTGTTTCTCCCTATTCTTTGTTACCATTTCTATCTGTTTTCCCCATTAAACTCAGGACGTTGTGATTTTCCGGACCCCCCGTAGAGCTCTTTTGGGGAAGCTGGCTATCCTCCATTCCTATTTACAAAGACCGATTCACACAGGAGGCTAAACTCCAGCTACTGAAATAGCCATTTCATATTTAACTTCTTCTAAAAGCCTTGCCTAAATCCTGCCTTTTCTCACTACTTGTTTCTGCGCACTCGACCGAGATGTTTTGCGACGTCTCCTACTGCTACCTGGACCGTCAGTGCATCCACCCCCCAGAAAGAAAGCTGCTTTTAGGGGGATTTCTTGAAGAGCATGTTAGTGGCCTCAAGTGTAGGGGATTCATCCCAATTTATTCTTCCTCCGTTTTCTTCTCCTGTGGATGCTGAGGCCCTGGACATTCACCTCGGGGCTTTTTATTTGTTTGCCGTCAGCAAATCGTTCCTGAAAAATCCCTTTGTCCTGCTTTGTTGTTTTATATCGACGCTGGGGAGTTCACTTTGGAGGGGAGCTGAGGGTGGGATCTGGGAGCCATGCAGGGGGGTGTCACAGCTCTGACACATGTGACCAGTATAAACCAGCTACCATATGCCTACCCCATCCTGAGTGGGGGGTTTACTCCTACCACCTGTCCTTACACAGTTCCTTGCTCCTTGGGCGCTGCCAGGATCCAAGCACCACAATCCCAGCCCCTTTCCCAAGGCAGGCATCACATCCCATGAGGCAGGGGATGGGTAATGATGGGCCAAGGGCAGAAGCGCCTGGGGGGGCTGCAGAGCTGGCTGGCACCAGTCCCTGAGGAGAGCCATCCCCTTGGCATGCATCCACCCCCCCACCTCGACGGAGGTGCAGGTGTGAAGGCGACAGAAGCGGAAAACGGGCCCTGCCTTATTGAAGCTGCTCATAAACAAAGCCACTTGAGTGGAGAGGATTCAGAGAGCCCAACAGCCGCAGGAAACTATAATTACGTTTAAATATTGTTAGCATCATTATCTTTTATCCACCATCAGATTAAAACAATTATGGCATTTTCAGGAATTGTCCTGGCATTCTCTTGACCGGCGTTATCTGTCAGGCAGGAAATGTGATTTTCGCTTGGAGAGGCGCCAGCCGCTGCACGGCCTGTCCCACGGCCCCCGTGATGCTTCAGTCCCAGGAGACGCCAGCAGCCAGGGTGCATTCCCATTTTATGGAGAAATCCACATTCACCCCATTCCTTGTGGCCAGGCATCCGTCGCTCCTTCATCCCCATCCCCATATTGCTCTGAGTTTCTACCCGTTGGCTTTGGGGTTACCTGTCCTAGTGGTGGCAGGGGGAGGTGGAGGGGGTGACACCAGCCTGTTCCATCACCTCTGCCGGTGGTGATGGCAGCGTGCCGGAGCGGGTGAGCTTGGCAAACATGGCTCCGTGCCTGAAAGCCATGGTGAGCAATTTACCCGAGGAACTCATTTCAGGAGATCTAGTCTAAGTTAATTAAAGATGGCTGGCTGGGGTCATCGCCTTGGCAACAATTAAGGGCAGGAAAGACGCCTCATTAGTAATAGTTTTTAACAAAAACCATAATTTTTCATATCAAGACAATCCCTGGCACACGAGGCGGGGGGGAGAAGGATGCTTTCTTTCTGGCTTTCTCTCTTTCTCTGGCTTTCTCTACGGGTTAGCCCATGGGGCAGGACTGGGAGATGGGAAAATGGGATTGAAAGGAAAAGCCCTTTTGTGGATCCGGAGGCTGGTGAGGGTCCTGCGACTGATGCCCAGGCAGCAACACCGGAGCTGGCAGGGAAGTGGCCACATGGATAAGGGGGTTTTGTTCCTGGAGGGCAGTGGGTGGGATCTGGCCTCTTGGGAAGGGGAGAAGAAGCCCAGAACTGGTCATCACCACCGTGCAAGGGCTGCCCGCACATCCTGGGCTTGGAGACATGGCCCAGGGAGCATCGTGCCAGGCTGCAGCCCCCAGCCACCGGCGATGGGGTTATTCCTCCAGCTGTGTCTTTGTTTTCTAATTTCCCCCCTTGTACTCCAGAAATCTTAATGCTACTGCCTACTCATGCCAGGTTGGGCAGAGTAGCTTTATTTTCTACTTAATTAACTGTCATCCTGTGATTGATCAATTAATGATGGAGCCATCATGGTAATGCTCCGGGAGCCGGTGTGCCGGGGCCAGGCCGAGTCATGCACTCGCCTTCCCACTCCTACCTGCTCTGTCACCCTGGCACGCTCCCCCCAGCACCAGGGCCATGCTGACCCCTCTCCTGACAGCAAAGGGCACCGTGACAGATGGAAAATCCCTTGCTCCCAGGAAATTTGGCTGTTTACAGGGAAGCTATAGGAGAGACTGGGGACCAGGGACTAGGAGTGATGCTACTGCCCTGACACCCGTGGCCAGTGGCTGAGAACTGTGGAGAGGGCCACTTCCCTGCTGGACACGGCGCTCGCTGCTGCGTTAAGCTCTGGCCCAAGTATTTGTGCTGCTTTCCCCCCTCGTAGCGACATTTTGGCTTGGGAGAAAGGACGAGGCCAATGTTGCCTACTGGGGTGATGTGCTCACTGCTGGCCCGAAGGGGTCAGGGCTCAGCAGAGCCGGCAGCTCTGGCAGAGTGGCTCTGCTTACAGCCTCCTCCTCCTCCTCCAAAGTTGCACACATGGCTCAAACAGGAGGGATAAATATAAACTCCATTCAGATATCCATAGAAACAGAGCTGGAGATGGAAGACCCCATGCAGTTAAAACCTTCCTCCTCCTTCCCACACGCTGCTGTTCCCAGTATTATTCCAGAGTGTTTCATAAAACCAGTAGAGCTGGGCAGGGACCAGCAGAAATGACCAGTAAGGTGTTACCGGGCAAATCCCAGAATGGAGGAAACACTCTTTCTGCTGAATAATTTATCTATTATCATAAAAAAATAAATCAGGATGGTGTGTAAAAAGGGGTGAGGCTCCACTTGGCATGGCAGGGCGTGCCGGCACACGTGTGCGCAGGGCGGGAAGGGATGCGGCGCGGCTCCGGTGTGGAAGCGGTGTAAGTCCTGTCGCTTAATTACTGTTTCCTTCCCGTGCCGTGAAAAGTGCTGAGAAACAGATTTGATGTACTGAAAAGCGTCTGGCATCTTGTCACGCACTAGCCCATCTCCAGCATTCAACAGCTGGTGAGCACACCCCCCCACGCTCCCCCAGACGTATACCTGCACCTACAACATCACCGCCTGTTTATCTATAGATGGGTCCAAACAATGTGTTTATTCAGGCAGCTTCACTGGCTGGTAGAAAAGAAGGTACTAAAGGGAACCAGGCACTTCTCAGGGCTGTACGTGCAGCTCTTCCTCCCCAACGGCTCCAGATTGAGTTGTTTGTCTCATCACATCCCTGCACACACACCCGCACCCACACACAGATACATATATATAATCCCATGCGTACAGGCAGGAGAAAACCTTATATAGTATTATAAACATAATTCTCATAATGCTCTTTTTTGAATTAAAGCCTTAAACCGTTCATCGGAGATGACACACGCAACACGTTCAGCCCAAGAATAGGTTTGGAAGCAACTCTGGAAAATATCAATAATCACCAGCGTTTCCTTACATCCCAAACCCAATCCAACATAATTTCTGCTGTCAATAATAGGCATTTACAGGGAGAAGACATTGGAGAGGGCCTGTGCCTTGAGCCGTGCTGCCCTTTAAGGGGTGAGATTTCTGTGCCTTTCTGAGCCGGGGAAAGATTTATTTCCCCCCCATCCTCATGGCAAGGAGATTGTTTGCTGAATTAATCCCCTTGGTGTTTTTTGGGTGAGGGCTGGAGTCTTTTCTCCACCTGCTCGGTGCCTGGAGGCGTGCAGTGGTGTTAGGCGTTAGGTGGTCAGTGATGCTGGGGCAGCCCCGGGGCCCGTGCCGGCTGCCGAGCTCCTGCGTGTTGTGGTCATGCGGAGCCTAAAAGTAAGCTGGGGTTTGGGTGGCAAGGAGGTTTTTACAGTGTGCCGAGAAGGGAGGCAAAGTGGAGGGTGCATGGCAAAGCAAATTTCCCCCTTAGTTGTGCAGGAGTAGGGAGCTGGAAAAATTGTGGCTCTATCTGCCAAAGTAATAGCTGAGCATCCTCAGCATTTCCCTGGCTGGCAGCTCCTTTCCTCGCCAGCTGCATCCATACCCCAGCCACGGCGACAGGAGCTCGGCAGGTCCCGGGGGATTTTGCAGGGCTGCTGGTGGGGTGGAGGAGGAGGAGAGGCCACGGGGAGGCGGGTTGGCTGCTTGCCTGCACAAAGGGGCCTGGGCTGGTGGTGCCCGGCATGCCCTGACCCCACGCAGGGCAGCCGGGAGGGCACAGCCACATTGTGGCCAGCTCATAAAGATGCTCTGACACAGAGCTGGAGCCACTTAAAACCAAGTAATAAGCTGTAAACTGCCCCAGCCCTCACTGTTCATTAGGCAACCACAAAGAAACTTTATTTTAGAGTTGCAAGTCCTTTTTTTTTCAGAGAGAAACTTTTTAAATATGTAATTGGCTCTGGGAACCAGGACCCAAAGGGGTTGCAAAAGCAAGGGAAGCAATTCCCTTAATCAGTCCAAGATCCCTGATTTATTTATGTATTTATTTCGATTTCAAAGCAGTGCTGCTCATCATATCAGGGCCTTTAGAAGCACAATTATTCTCTCGACAGAAGACCTAACCTAGGCTGTGATTATTTGCCTTTCTGAAAGGCGGCGGTTCCCCGTCAGCCGTCCTCCCCACAACCGTGATCCCATTCCTGCATCTCTCCGAGCGATTTTAACATCTGAGAAACATCCCCCCCAGCCTTCCTGTAGCCACAGCCCGCCTGAACACCCAGCCTTTCTGCCGAGCTTCCCAGCTTCAAAGAGTGGGGCGAGCATTCACTAAATCATGTTTCTTTATTCTTGTTTTTTCGGCTGCTTTTCAAGGGGTGGTTGGGAAATGTGCTCCCATCCTTACAGCTTGCAAAAGGCACCCGAGGTCACAGGTGGAAGGAGCTGGGCAGGCTCACTCCCAGGTGGATTTTGGACCATGGAGGTTTGGTTGTCTTTTGGCCATCAGAAATGTTTCATTCCCAGTTTGCGCCGGGGGCTGGGATTGGAATGGGGTTGAGGCGGGATTCGGAGGCGATGCTTTGCTGGCCTGAGGAGGCAGAGGGTGTTCCAGTGGCGGAAGGGAATGAGCAGAAAGGCAGGAAAAGAGGGAGCTGAGCTTTGAAGAGAAGTCTCCTTGCAGCTGCGGTGGGATGCCCAGGGTCAGGGCGATGCCCAGGCTTGAGCCCAAGTCCTGCCTGCCCACCTGTCCCCAGGGCGAGCGGGCAGGTCAGGGCTTGGCGTGGGCAGCGTTGGTACCCTCAAGGTCAAGGGGGCTGTAAACCCACGGGGCTGGGATGAATCCTGCTGGTGTTTCCCCTACCAGCTGCTTATTTTGCCCCCGCAAAGGGACAAAACCCCTTTGCAGTGACAGTCCCGCTAGCATCCCCACCCCAGGGGACTGACCTGCCCTGTCCCCAGGAGGTCCCTGTGGCCGGCAGTGAAGCCACACCATGTCCCCAACCCCACCCGTGGGCTTGCGAGAAATCCTCGTGTGATGCGTCTCCCCCATCCCTGTCCCCACATATTTTGCAAAGGTTTAATTGGCTGCAATTATTAACTAGCACGGACATTGGAAACCTGCCAGTCAGGAAAATAATGAACCGTTTTAACACAAATAGAGCCCGTAAACAAACGCGGCTGCCAGATCCGTTGCGGCCGCCTGCCGCTGGGAGAGGCAGGGCAGGACATTAGTGAGGAGACCTGGGGCAGCCCCACTGTCCCCCCGGGCACTGGGCAAGGGTCCGCGTCCCCATGGCCACCCCATGTCCCTGCAGGAAAGGCCTTGCCCCAGAGCTCTCCTGTGGGACCATAAGGCCACCCCTAAATATCCATGCCAATAACAGAGCAGGGACCAAACCCCTGTAGATGTGAGAAGATGCAGATTTGGGGTCTGGGGTGGTTTTGGGGGGGATGCATGGCAGGGGAGGGTTGGCATTTGGGCTGTGCGTGGAGGAGTGGGTGCAGCAGGTGAGCCCCAACACAGCATCATTGTGCCCCCCTCCCTGGTCCCATAAGCACACCCAGGGCCCTGGCACTTCTGCCCCATCACACACGGTCGTGGGCACCGGGCACAAACCTGCTTTCCCTCAGCAGAGATCTCCTTTGTCTGCCAGTGGGAAAAGTCTCTCCCACCACAGGCTCCCCCACAAAATGGTTTTAAGGGCATCAGACCAACACCATCCTCTGCCCGCTGCAGGCAGGAGGGCGAGATGCTGCAGCCTCAGAGCATCCCCTGGGCACCAGCATCCCCCCACACACCCCAGCACCCCCCAGCACCCAGGGCAAACAGGCAGGCTTTCCCCAGCAAAAGGTGGCTATGGGACCCAGGCTTGAAATCTTCCGCTCAGGGAAATATTCCTGCCAAGGATCTGCTTTTGGTTTATTTTAAAAAGGGCTACATTTTTTCTATGTTATATTTTAATTTTCTCTCTCTCTTTTTTTTTTTTTAATAGTAAAATGGGCTGACGGTTCTTTTAACTTTCAGTAATTTGTGGAAATTAAAAAAAAAAAAAAGAAAATCATTTGCAACGCGACCCAGATTTTAATGGCACTCTGAAATGGATGTCTCCAGGCTTTGCTTTATTTTTTTTTTTTATGAACTCACTCCCTGAATGGTGAAAAATCTTTCAAATCTGGATCATGAAAATGTCCTGAATTGTTTTCCTGATTTTTTAAATACTCCTGACAAATTAATTGTTCTGTAGCTGGATGAAGATTAAAATCCTCTTCGTCTTGCACATAGCTCGCAGGGGCATATTTTACCATTAGAAAATATAGCAAAATTTTATAAATCAGAGAGATTTAAAATATATAAATTTCCAAAAGGTGGAATCAGATCTTTCCTCAGGGTCATGTGTGTAAAAAGACATTTTTACATCTTGTCTGGGCTAAGACTATTGCTGCCTGCCTTCACAAGTGGCTCCTTCCCTTGAATTAAGCACCAAGGTAGTAAAGATACGGTATTTATGAGCCAAAAAATAAAGCAGGCACAATTTATTAAACAGCTACAATGTGACAATAAATAATTTTAATGTCAATCAAAATTGGATTATTGTTGCTGAAATTTGGATTGAAAAGATAAAAGCATGAAAGGAGGAATTGAAATCCAACCCCGGAGATGATTCTAACATCTTTGTTCCTCGTGATAAATATTTTGGGTGAGAGTTTAAACCAGCTAATTCTTAATGTGGGGGGAAAAAGGTTGAGTGGGGTAGGCTTTTAAGAAATACAGTAAGAAAATATATTCATGCTTGGGATTGGCGAGAAGAGCTTTTTTTTTGTGAAAGTGAGAGCAAAAACAATTTTATTTTATTTTATTTTTTAAAGCTGCTTGGGTTTTAATTTTATTTTCAGTGTCAGGCAGCAGCAGGAGAGGGATGCTGCTCCCCACCCAGCCAATATTCACCAGCCTTCCTCCCACCTTAGCGAGACCCAAACTCAGTCCTTCCCGGAATGCATCGGCCGAAGCTGCCCGTGCTTCGGGACTGGCGTGTGTCGGCACAGCCAAACTTCAAACGCCCGGGGAGCCCCGGCCGCTGCAGCGCTGCTCTGCTCCGGCACCACCACGGCTCCAGCCCCCATCTCCTGCCGTGCCGGGGACTGGGGGCGAGGGGCCCCTCCGAAAACCCTCGCTGAAATTTTCCCCCTTCGGTCCCAGAGATATTTCACAGAGGAAAAGGAGGTGGTGTGTGCATCTGGGGAGAAAACAGCCCTTTTTGGGGGCAAGGATGGTAGAAAAATAACAATCCCCCTGGTGGGAAGCGGGGCTTGTTAGAGAGCGGAGGCCAAGGGCACGGCTCTGGGAGAAGCATCCTCATCACCTATTTTTTAACCCCAAAATGAAGATGCTGGGGAGTAACGGGGTGCAGGCAGGGCTGCTGGGCTCTGCTTGATTCCCCCGAGGGGCTGAGCCCTTCTGGGCAGGGGAAGGGTCCCCTTCTCAGCAGCATCACCCAGCTTCCCTTCCCGCGCCTGCCCGCCGGCTCGGGCAGCGGCTCTGCCTGGCACTGAGTTCCCACAGTACCTGATTTGGGGCTGGAACCAGCAAACATTCAACCTGAGTGGCCAAGGCAGAAACCATCTCCGTTTCTTCAGGGCAACCTTTTTATTCTGTATCCCAATAATGTCCAATTCCTCCTTAAGACAGAGCTCCCAATTATTTTTATAAGGATTTAGGGGCACAACATAAATAAATATACCTATATATATTTGTATTTATTGTGTGCATGTGCATATCAAATTAACACCCAATATTGGCTTAAAACACTCAGCACCAGAGTGTGCACGGGTGGAGGTGTGGGCTGGAAGCGGGATGTCTAAGTTTGTCCCTGGAGCTGCTGATGGATGGACGAGGAGGAACCGGCGGGGGCCGGGTGGTTTTAATCAGCATGTATGTGTGTGTGCGTGTGTGTGTGTGACAATAGTTGGGTGAAGAAGGGGACCTGACACTGGCATCCTTGATTTGTTATAAATCACACTCGTGAAAACAAGGGGGGAAAAAAATTAAATCCGGGGGATCACAGTTCTTTTAGTGCCAACTCAATCCCCAAGCTGGAACAAAGCTTTGCCAGCCCTGAAATAAATGATGCTGCACCTAATGGCTCTTCTCCCTTCCCTGCTGCCGCCGACCAGGCAGCTTTAGGGTTTTAACGATGCCGATGTGATGGGAGGCAGAGTCTGGGCCTGATGCTGATTTTTAGCAGCAAAGGTAGCCCTGCTGGGTGGGGTGGAAGTCCTGGGGGACTTGTGGCAGGGAGGGGAGGCTCGTCCCCGTGTCCCCAGGTCCCTGCTCGGTCACGGCTTTGCTGATGCCCCACAGCCGCTGGGTTCCTCTCTCTGCTCAATTGCACAGAGCGCAAATGGAATCGCTCTCCTCACTGTGTTTGTGGCCACGGGAGTGGAAGAATTACATTGGGCTGAAAATAGTATTTACTTTTACTGATTGAAAAATAGATGTTGGGGGTAAAAAAATAAAAAAAATAAAAAAGCAAAAGCAGGAATTGAAACTATAATTACAACAAACCGTATGTAAACTCCCAGGTAAACACTGATTATACTGTGTCATTTCAGCCAGACTTTATTAGTGAGGGAAGAAGTGAATCTTCTTTCTCTCTCTGCCTGTGGCGGATGCAGCACACAGGATCCCACTGCCTGCCATTTGCAGAGCACTTTCACCCTAAAAAAAAATCTCCGTTTATGGCTTGGTCCTGCATAGCTCTTGTTGTCACCCCCATCTGGGTACAAAATGTGGCTGCTGGGGTGCTGCTGTGGGTGCAAGGTTGAGGGGCCCCTGGGCACCTCCTCCCCTTTGGGAAGAGGCTGGGAAGAGGCTGGAGGGTGGGAGGGCATGAGAAACTGGGGGTGTGGGACCCATCCTGCTCATTCCTACAGTGTTGTCTTCCTGAGATGGGGCAGGATGGGGTGGGGTGCCCCAGCTGCAGCATCCCCTTTCCCGCAGGCAGCTCATGGGCCCAGCTGTGGGAGAATGGTGCTGGCCGGATCCACCCTTGGGAAAAGGCTGGATTGAGTGAGAGGCTATGGGTGCCACCTGCAAGGCCCTGACTGCAGCACTACAGGGCCCCCTGCTTGCTCCCCATCCATGGAGCCAGACCCCCTCTACCAGAGAGCTGTGTGCCCAGAGCGTGACACCCTAGACACAGGAGAGGAGCAGGGTTGGCATATTGTTCCTGTGCACCTGGGTTATGCAGCATCCCTCTCACGTGCTGGCATGGCACACGACTCTGCAGAGCCTCCAGGTTCTCTCCTCCCTGCCAGGTCTGGCAGAGACAGGGCCATTGCACTGGTGACATGTCGGTCCCCACCATCCCCTGTGTCACTCTCAGGGACACCCCGGAGGGGACCGCATCATCCCCTACTCTGCCACGCAGCACAGGGGTCACCTGGCAGCACCGCCCCCTTGGGATGAACATTCAGGGTGCTCTTGCTGCAGGTTCCTGGTGGGGGGAGATGGGAGAGGGGAGAACAAGGAAACCACGACCATCGTGGGCAACGCCAGGTATCGCTTACAAAACCGGGCTGCAGGGTCCGGCCGGCCTTACAGCTTTGCCATAGTGGCACCCTGTGGCAAAATGCATTACTACAGCTGGCAGGGGGTTTGGAGGGGGGCACAGGGCTTGGGTTACCCTCGCCCTGGGGGCTCGCAGCCCTGCGGGGACACGCACCACCCACGCAGGTGGGGATGGGATGCCGAGGGCCGAGCAGCGGGTGGTCCCCATCACCGTGACATCCTGGTCACCCATGGTGACTACCACCCATCCCTGTGGTTGCCCGTGGGGTCAGTTGGGATGCCCAACTAGCCTAGATGCCCCCTGGGCTGGTGCCACTGCCAAGCTTTCCAACAACTGTGTGTTTGCTCAGGTCTCTCCGGTGGCACCTGCACGGCTGGGGTGCGTGGGGCTGCATGGCAGCGTGGAGCAGAGAATGTGTGTGTGTGTGTGTGTGTTGGTTTTCTCCTCCCGGAGCAGACCTGGAGTGACGGAGCGAGCTCTTTGTCTGCCCGTGCGCCTGCCTGTCACGGCTCCCGGCGTTTCCCAGCCACCTTGCACAGTGCGCAGCCACTTTGGCAGGAGCTGTCTTGGAATTTTAATGCGGCTGATTAACGCGCCGCGATGCATTCACAGAGCCGGCCATACCCCTGCCCTGGCCTTGCCTTTTGGGGGAATAAATAACCAAACCCAACCATTGCCCCATCCTGAACTCAGCTGGGGAATAGGACGGAGCTGGAGGGATGAGGTGATCCCGAAGGGAGAGATCCCGATGCTGGTCCTGTCTCAGCCCAGTGAGCCATGGGGTATAATGCAGACGACTCTGCCATGGTGGCCGAGCTGGTTTTGGGGCAAGCACATGGATGTGCTGAGGGTTGTGGCACTGGGTGAAACAGCAAGGACTTGCGGGAAGGGTCACCTCTCCCTCTGGGAACAAGAGCGAGCTATGGAAAACTCCAGGCAGAAGGGAAAATGGTGAAGGAGAGAGAATGGAGAGGCAGGGGAAAGCTGTCTGCTGAGCAAGGAGGAGATGGGCAAGCAGATAGTCCTGCTGCCCAGGAGAGGACGAGGGGGAGTTATTGACACAGAGGACACATTGCTAAAAATTAAATCTGTCCCTTCCTCAGGCGGTGTTGACAGAAGAGGATGGGTAGGAGATATCAACGGCAGGCACACGTGTCCCAGGAGAGGGTGAGACACCGGCGGAGATGGAGCAAGAAATGAGCCTGGGACAGCTGCAGGAAAGAAACTCAAACCTTCTTTGGAAAGCAGGGGGCACCTGCAGGCTGCAGGCACCCTGTGAAACACCCACCCCCCCAAACACCGGGGAGGGTCCAGCAGCCATCAGGGCCTGGTGTGGGCCCCTTTGGTGCTGGGCAAGGTGCAGGGCTGTGTGAAAGGCTGGGAGAAATCCCACACGCCCTGTGCCTGGAGCTTTTACAACAAAGAGAAGTGCAGGAGGTTGGGAGATGCTGCTCAGGACCCATCATGCTGCTGGGGTGTGCTTGCAGGTAGAGGAGAAAATATAAAGGGGAGAACTGGGCACTCAGTGAACACAATTGTTCCAGCACCTAGAGTGAAGCCCTGAAGGTTGAATATACGAAGCAAAGGTGGTTTGGGCTCAGATGGGAGAGAAAATCCATTTATAGAGCACCTCCCGCAGAGAGAGATGACTTCAGAGGGGTCGCAGAGATCTGAGCTGGGTTTGGCTGGGACAGATTGGGCTGGTGTTTCTAACTTGGTTGCAGCTAATCCAGCTCTGTTTATTAATGGTGGTGAAGGAAGAGACCAACAGATATCCAGATCTCCACCAGTTTGAGAAGGAGGAACTTTCCAAGTGTTGACCATGGACCATGACTGTACTGCTTCACGCTGGGGCTTCCTAGATATCATCCATGTCCCAAAAAATAAATGATGAAGAAAGGGATAATAAACACCCAGGCAAGCAAGGCAGCACAAGCCCCCCATCTGCTTTAGGTCTGCTCTGGCCTGAGGCTTCATTGACCCCACTTTGGGGAGCGGTGAGGTGAACCCCAGATGCAGAGCAAATGCCACTTTCAGACCAGGGATCTCCCTGTTTCCAAAGCTGCTGGGTACAGACCCCTGATCCCACCATCACAGCCTTTTGTCCCAAGAAAGAGCTTCCTTTGGGAAGGTGGTTCCTCTCTCTTACACACCTTCCCTGGTTTTCTCTGGGGTTGTGTCCCCCCTCCAGCCCCTTTAGCATTCCTTTACCCTATTAATACCCTTTGGCTCTCCTCGTACCTGCAGACAATCTGGTCCCCAACCACCTCCACCTCCTCCCCTCCTCAAAAGCTTCCCTCAGCTGTCTTTAAGTTGTAGCTGAAATCTGCCGAATGTAGGAGGAGAAATTCAGTCTGACAGCAGTTTAAAACACTGCACTACTTGGCAGATTTAAATGCTATTTTAAATATAAGCTATGACACAATGGACAAAAATAGCATTGAAAATACCCTGTCATGTTCCATATTGCGAGGAATAGAGAAGCAGACCAGGCTAGAAAGGAGCAGAGAGAGGGACCAGATGGAGAGGAGAGGTTATTTTGTTTGTTTTAAAGAATCTGGATAAATGTATTTTGTATGTGAATGGGTAAATGTGTTTCATGGAGCCAAAATAAAATAAAATAAATAAATTTTCTCATGAAAGATCAACATATTTTATTCCATGTGGGATCTGCCAAAACAGGTTTTCTGGTAAATAATTGGTGAGATGATTTATTTGTTACCAGGCTGTTTTGGTGATGCTCAACACCAGCAGCCACCGACTATCAGAGATTGTGTGATCCCCTCTGAGCCTTTCCCTCCTCTTTATTTATACGCAATTTAATAGGAATTTGTTGTCCTCAAGAAAATGGAAAAAACACCTAAAATAGCTAAAATTTATGGTTCATGTGCAGCTCCTATCTTGGTGACCCCACAGTATGCCAGGCTGGGGACAGGCACTATAGGAGCTGATGTCTCACAGCTCTGGGCTGGGGATGTCCCTACAGGGTCAGCCCATGGGTCTGGGGAGGGATGGAAGGATGGAGGGATGCAGGCCGAGCTGCCACTGGTTTCCTGAGGTGCATGTGTGTGTGGCTGGAGGATCCCAGGGGGTCACATGGCCCTGCTGCACGGTTGCCCAACCAACATGGGTGTGAAACACCTGCAGCATCTGAGCCCCAGACTGCAGGGCTGCAGGGAGAGGTTTTTCCTTTATTGTCCTTCCCA
>VZRW01011345.1:88380-106119 GCA_013398125.1 Aegotheles bennettii | reverse complement strand
CCCCCCCACCTCACTGATGTACAGGGCAGGACCAACATCCAGTGAGAGGTCGGAACATCCATGAGCCTCAGGCTGCATCACCACACGCCTGACACCATGGAGAGCCCTGGACACAAGGGCTGATGTTTCCCACTGGGCTGTCCCTGCCTGGGCACGGGTGCAGGGGCCAGCACCCACAGCACAGCAGTGCCAGGTGCCAGCTGTATCCCGCAGAATGGGGTACAGTGTGGGGTTCACTCCCAGTACAGGATCTGAGCAGCTCTGCCTCTGGCTGCCTGATGGCAATAGCAATTGTCCCTGATTATGCTGGGGTAAGGATTTGGTCCCTGATGGCACAGGTTACCAGGGTTGCTGAGCTGCCAGTGACTTGCCGAACCCCCTGGCAGGACTCTGTGGGCTCCCTGAGCCTTCTCCACCCATTGTTGGTTCCACTGCCAGTGGCAGAAGCCAGGGGCAGAGATCCAGAGTGAAACGTTTTTGCTATCACCTTCAGAAAGGTCTTTTTTATTTTAAACCCAGCCTGTTATAATAGAGACACACAATTTAGAATGCAACAAAACAGTTCAATGAAGCCAGGTTAGCATTAGAAACCAAAGACTGAGATCTTCCAAACCCTTACAAATCACCATGGCCTGGGAAAACCTGCCCTTGGTTTTCCCACCCAACATTTCCAAGCAGATTTCTCTGACTCTCCAGTGACAGAGGTGAAAGTTTTTTATTAAGAGAGAGAACTGCCCTAAAGCTGTGCTCCCATCCCACCCACTCACCCCCTGGGTGCCCGGCCCCAGCCAGGGGCTCCTGGCTCCTCCTGACCCTCCGGCTGTGCCCACCTGTGGGGTTCCTGTTGACTGCAGCTCTCTGGGCACTGTGGCAGAGGGACCTCGAGCAGTGCTCAGTGTCAGGAACAACATCATTGCTCGCAGAGACAGGCAGGGGAGAAAGTCTGCGAAGCTCCCAACCCGATACCGCAACCTCAGGCTCCAGGCTAAGGCAGCTGGCAGAGAAGGGTGTCCACACCTCCACATCTTCATAAAAACTTTAAAGAGCCCTGCAGGTGCCCTGTCTGATGCAGGCTGTTTCAGAAGCAGATATACAGTGGTTTCAGCATGGAGCCTGGCTCCAGACACTAGCACCAAGCAGGAGGTGCTTGTACAGCACCTCTCAACCCTTGTGTGCCTTGCCACGGGCAGCGTGTGCCACTCTCAACACTGGTGTGTGTGCAGAGTGAGAGTGAAACAGGAGGATCCTCAGTGAAAGGTGAAGGAAAACCTCCTGGTAGGGTCAAGAGAGACTTTGCTGTCATACAGCCTAAGCAGCATCACCACTGCTGGAGCTGGTGCTGGGTGCTGGGTGCTTTTCATGCCCCATTCAGAGAAGCAGAACCATCACTCTGTAAAAGCAGCCTTTCTGTGCTTGTTTTGACTTTTTAACAAAAATAAAAGCATTTCTGTATCTTTTGATCTGTCTCACTTCCTTACTGACACTTTCAGGATGCTCAAAAGCATCTGGGTACAGTGGGTCCCCCAAAGCAGGGTCCCCAGGACTCCCCAGGGAACTGCAGCCATACAGGCAAAACCAGTAGCAGAGAAATGAAGTGAGGATGGGACCATCCCCAGCCTCTCCCAGGCTTTGCCCTGACTGCCTCGCCCTCTGAAACATCACCCCTGTTGTGGTACGAGCCTTGGGGTATGGTGTTGCTGGTGCTGGGGTACACAGCAGGCACAGCCACGGGGGTACCTGGGGCTCCTGCCCACCTGCGGCAGGTATCGCAGGGCCGAAGCTGCTTGGAGGAATGATGGCATTACAGTCCTGTCTCCTCTCACTGCCCTGCCCAGCTGCTGAGGCAGCTCAGCTCCCTCCCTTGCTCTTTGTTAACCACTGAATTCATCTGACAACTCAAAGAGAGAGAGGGGAGAGACCCCGAGGCCTGCCGTGGCCAGCGCGGTTCCCCGGCTCCCCCTCTGCCCTCATTTGCAATGCTTGAGTGGGGATTTCTCTATTTACTAAGCTAACAATGTGGGTTCCCAGGGCCTGGGCTGATGATGACATCCCGGCGCTGGTGGGTGGTGGGGCCGGGGGGGCAGTGAGGGCTGGGGGGGGAATTGCATAATGCTGAGGCAGGCGTGGGAAACCACAGCATCTGCGAGAAAAGTCTCTGCCAGCCGCTTTGAGCATGGCTCAAAGGGCTCCTGGGGAAGCCACGAGGCAGAGGGAGCCCTGGGGACCCGGTGGCAAGGGGAGAGGCTCAAACCCACCTCCCACGACCCCAGCCCTGCTGCCACATCCCTGCAGAGTGAGGGACGGCCAATGGCCCTGCTGCCACCACCTCCGCCCCTGGAAGGGTTAACGTGGGCTGCCACGGGTCTGCTCATTACAGGGTTAAGGGGGAGATGGCACTTGCAAATCCCTCAATTACCCAGGCCAGAAGGCTGCTCAGGAAGAGCTTTATTAACGGTTGCCATCTTCATTAACCGCTTCTCCACAGCTGCCTAATTACGGCCGCCATTAGGCTCACTGCGTCTCCCCACCACCACCATGACCCCCCCGGCCCTTTGATTAACCTTAATTACACCTCCATGCCCGGGAACTGGGTGCTCACCTGAGCAGGGCCGTGGCTGGGGTCTTGAGGGCTGCCTAATTGCGGGCATCCCCGGCGGTGCGGGGCGGGGGCCGGCGGGGGCCGGTGGCCAGGCGCCCGCAGCACGCCAGATGTTCGCCACTGAAAAGCAAAGGGCTGCCCTTGCACTGAGCTAAGCGGCGGCAATGAGATCGGTAGCAGGGCATTGAGGGAGGCGGTGAAAGGGTTTCCCACCTGAGCCGATGGGACTCGGTCAGGAAGAGAGTGGGGCTTGCTGGCAAGGAAAGGCAAGGGATGAGGGATGGGAGAAGCTGCGGGTGCTGCTATTCATCCCCCATCCCTGCCAGGAGGCCCAGCACCCTTCTGGGTGTGCTCCCCAGCCTTGCTCCTCTCCAGTTAGGCTACGGGATGTCGCCCAGCCTGGATGGGGATGTCTGTCCGCAGAGGTGGCTGTACAATGCATGCCCACACCTGGTATTTTGCGCAAGGCCATGGGTGCTACGGAGGGTGGCAGAGACCCCACTGCCCTCCAGCTCTGCCATCTTCACCATCGGCCCAGCCTGGAGGTGCCAGGACAGTCCCAAGCTGATGTATTGCCCTGGCCTCCTTCCACAGAGAATATGCTGCTGCTTTTCTTCTCTCACTCACCAAAGAGGGCAAAGCATGGCTCCTTGGGTACAGGGAAAATGGAGCATCTTTCTCCCTCTTCCACACTGTGAGATGCCCCCACCACCTTCTATCCCCTCCCCACCACACACCTCCCTTTTGGGAGCAAAAAAGAAAAAAAAAAAAAGAGATAATAAAGTTCTTATTTCCACCACATTTGCCATTTCCTGGTCTAAGTAAAGAGTGTCATAAGAGTGACAAGCTAAAAGCCACTGATTACTGTGGATTCATGGCATTTATTCTCCTCGTGAAAAGAGCAAACATCAGAAATAATGTGGTCCGGCCTGCCTCGGAGCCTAACCCTGCAATTAATCAGCATTCATGTGCAGAAGGTGCACGAGCATCTGATATGCAGAGAGGGAGTAATTAAAGGCAGATGCAATCTCTGCTTCCCGCAGGCCTGGGGAGGGCAATTGTGCCCTCCCCCCCTTGGGGTGCAGCCCCCCGGAGTCACCATGGTCCCCTCTTGCCTCTGGAGCAGCCGCTCACACGGGCTCCATCCGCCCTGCCCATGAGGATGAGCTCTGCTCCGGTGGCTGGATGAGCAGGGTGACAGGGACCCCCAGCCCTCGGCTGCTCAGCGAAGCGAGCAGGAGGGTTTGGGGACACAGTATTTAGGCGAGCTTCCGATGCCTTGAACCCTGACACGGCTCGGTGACACCGTGAGGTCCCTGGAGAGGGGGATTGCTGTGGGCTGGGGCTTGCCCAGGACTATCGCTGGCCTCCTCCTGCCGGGGTCTGCCCCGCTGCTCCCGCTGATCCTGTCGAGACCTTTAATCCGTGGGGGATCAGCAAATTAATCCACTAAAGCATGAAGGGCCTGAGCTGTGTTTAATCGCTCCCTTTTGTGTCAGGGGACGGCTAAATGACCATACAAGAGAAAAACCCACAGAGGGGTCAGAGGGGAGGCGGTGGGCGATTAACCCCCGTCACCTCCCTCCAGGCTGCGGCGCGGGGCAAGAGGGGGCCGAGCCTGCAGCCGCCGGGGCCCGGGCATTGCAGGCATCAGTGAGCCCACGTCCCCTTGTGCCCTAACGCCTCATGTCCCCGAGCAGGGGTGGCATTGTGGCCCATGGTGCTCTGCAGCCCCCCAGCACAGCCGGAACTGCCTCAGCCATGGGTGAGATGAGCTGTGAGAGGTCTCATCCTGGCTCCCGGCCGACAAGCTGTTATCACGGCAATTACCCCCTGATACGCCCTTTGGGAGCTGTTTCGGCCGAGGGGTCAGTGATGTTGACAGCGGCCGAATCCTCCCCTTGCCCCCGGGGAGGAGGAGCCGTGCCGGGGGAGGCTGAGCAGAAGCTGTCTGCCTGCTCCGGCACAGATTGTGCCAACGCGTGGTTGAGCGCGGCGAATGCTTGCAGCCAGCATCCTTCAAAAATATCACTTGGGGAACAAATGACACCACCTCCCCCTCGCCATCCTCGCACACCAACGCCCTCACCCTGGCAGGGGCGGCCACGCCAGCTTGGGTGCTGCGGCACCCCGGTCCCCCCCTCCCATTTTCTTCTAAAGGAGAATAACCTGCAATATATATATATATATTTTTTTTTTCCTTTCTGAAAACTAATGGACTCCTTAAATAGCAAAAATTGCACCCTGTAATTAAGATCTTGCTTTTTAAATGATTAATCATTCTAACCCCTTCCAGCGGCATCCCACTTACTGCTGCTCTCATATTGAAATGCAGATCTGAGAGGGAGGGAGCCGAGCAGGTCTGCGGAGAGGAGCAATTAAATCTTCCAGCTGTCGCTGGTCCACCCCATCCTCTGTTTTTTTTTTCGGGAAGCCCTGGGCGTTGTCTGCCGGGCTGGCTCTGTGCCCTGATCCACATCCCCCCTTTTGATCCTCTCATCTCCATCCTCTTCCCCACCTCCATCCCTTCTTTTTCTGTTGTCTCTTGGTTTCCGAGCTCAGCGATACTCTCTCACTGCAAGGTCTGACCTTCCTTCCCTTGGAAGTGCTGTCAGCTCCCCAAAAAGCCGCCTGCCTCCCTCTTCTCAGGTGAAAGGGGAAAGGATGTGAACGCAGGGGCCACAGGGACCCAATGATCTTGGTCCAGCCCGTATCAACCAGCTGCCTGTTTGGTGACTGCTGCTTTGCGTCTCTGCCTACGCTGGTGTCTGCAGCCCTCTGAGGTCTCACGCTCCCGTCCTTCTCTTGGCTTTCCCCTGAAGTGCATCCTGTTGTGAAAAACACAACCCTGCAAAAGACACCCGTGAACATGTGCCACCTCCCTGCAAAGGGTTCCCCACAACCTCAGAATGTCACCTCCCTTATGCACACTTTCCTGGGACCAACCACAGGTTTCTCAGGATGCTTCAGTAGGAAAAATGCTCAGCTGTGTAGAAATCATAACCAAAAAAATCTCCTGTAGCCTACATCTCTCCTGTAGATCATCTCCAGGTTGTAGGGCATCCTTTAGGTGTTTTCTGGAAGCATGCAGTTGGTTTTCTTACACGTCTTAAAATGCCTCCAGGGATGGTGAATCCACCACTGCCCTGGGCAGCCTGTGCCAGGGCCTGACAACCCTTTCAGTAAAGAAATTATTCTTAATATCCAATCTAAACCTCCCCTGGTATAACTTGAGGCCATTTCCTCTTGTCCATTTGTTACTTGGGAGAAGAGACCGACCTCCAGTTTGCTACAACCTCCTTTCAGGGAGTAGACAGCGATGTCTCCCCTCGGGATAATACAATAACCTCGTAGGATATTTTAAAGGATATCCTACTGTTACAAGTCGATGCTGGAAGCTAGCTCACCAAACGCCACCAACCATGTTTATGCTTTCAGAAAGAATGCTGAGGTACAGTCAAAGTCTCTGTTTTATTCACATTTTGCTGCCCTGATGCAACCTGAAATTAATCTGAACTGGATGGTTTTCCAGATCCACCATCACCACTGTGAAAAGAATTATCCCATACTCACTTTTCAGCCCACTGCAGTGAAGCTATGGGTGGATGGAAGTCAGCCACGGGAAACTATGTCCCATTTCAGTCCTCAGCAGGGTCACAGTGATGGTTGGGAAGGGCAGGCTCCCTCCTGATGACCGCTCAAAGGGGAATAACCTGGGATGTGTGTTTCTGTTTCAATTCTCTGCAATAAATCACCCCCTCAAGCCATTCCAATGGCAGGTCTGTGAGGTGCCCGAGACCTCAACCCCACAAGCCAAGAAGAAACCTGGTAGCCCAGGTGTGTTGAATTCAGTACAGTAGACACAGACTTTCTCCAAGGAACCAGAGAGGGGAGGTCACTGGATTTTCTGTGCCTGGATGTCTCGTATCTCTCTGCCAGTCCGATTTTTCAGATGTGGCAATAGAGAGGAGACAGGAAAATGCATAACCATGTGGGACTGGGGAGAGGCAGTGACAACGAAGAAGAAAAGAGAGGCTGGGACAGGGAGAGGTTGCTCCCCATAAAGCAGAAGTGAGAGGATAAAACACGTTCTCAAGGAGGTGGGAATGGTAAGGGGGCTTCTGTGTTACTCTTATCTCAAAAATACTGTGCCTTTCTTCTCAAATGTTTCCAAAAAAAAAGATTCCAGAAGATCTGAGGAAGGGAGAGAGATTGGAGGTCCTCTGGACCATCCACCCCACAGTGACCCATGGTGCATTGGGCCGGTGCAGTGCTGAGCACCAGTGCAGAGCACAGGAGAGATGCTCCAGGGGCTAGGGGAGTGAGGAGTAAGCCTCATCCATGGTACACGTAAGACACTGCTAGCCCTTAGCACCAGCACTGTTCTCAAATGTTTCCCTGTTTCCGCTGTTTCTGCTGTTTCCACTCGGATTTTCAGGTTTATTCCTATATTCTGGGATGCAACATCTAGCTAGGACATGGCTGAAGGATAGGACATGTATTGACTTCAGCCTGCCAGAGCATCCCAGACACAAGACAATACTGTCGATGAGGCCAAGGGGAGTTCCAGCTATATCTGAGAAGGAAGATGGTTCCTAGGTCCCTTGTCCCTGCTAAAGAGTGCTTTGGTCTTAATGGCCACCAGAATGGCTTTTAATGGTGTGGACAACACTGATCTGGGACTTTATTCTCCACCTCAGTGAGAGCTCAGAGGCCTTTCTGTGACAAATGGAGATGTTATCAGATGATAACAAGTGATGAGGGACCATGCAGAGCATGAGCTGCCCTCCCAAAGGCCTCTGACACCCTCTCTTATATAGTCTGGATTATCCAAAATACCCAATGATCCTTCAGAATTTTGAAGCATTAAATGCCCAGTTTATTGGTGGTTTGGCCTTGCTCTTTCTGGGAAAACCTAAGCAACCAGGTGTGGAAAGGCCATGTTGCTGGCTTATAAGGTCAAGAGCACCACAAGGGTTAACCAGTGAGAAGCAGAGGCGTGTAGAGTAGTTCCGATGGGACCAGATTCCCAGAGCACCAGAGGGAAAGTCAGCAAACCCCACCAATCTCTCTATTTATGGATCCCTGCTCCTCTGCATGGCCCCTTTCTTCCACCTCTTTGCTTCCCTCTTTCTACTCCCTGTCCTGAGTTGCAAGGCGCAGGACCCTGGCCTGTCCCCAA
Organism: Aegotheles bennettii; assembly: GCA_013398125.1. NCBI lineage: Eukaryota > Metazoa > Chordata > Aves > Caprimulgiformes > Aegothelidae > Aegotheles > Aegotheles bennettii. The sequence continues at coordinate 98,338 of VZRW01011345.1, read as the reverse complement.
GCCCCCTCCACACCATCATTTGCATTTTCACCAGCCTTGATTAATGCCAGAGCCTGTTTATAGAGTTACAATCTCCAAATTAGGTTGCCGAAGGCATCCTGGGCCAGCCCGGGAAAAATCTCGGTGGCTGAAAGGAGCCATAACTAAGCCTCAAGCAGACGTCTTTATTCAGCTGTAATTGACGTTTAACAGACGTCTGTAACTTCGTCTGGACGTATAAAAAAAACCCGAAAAAAAGTTCTCCCGACTCTTTATGTTCCCCCCTTTTATCCAGCAGTCAAAAGTGTAAGAGCCCACCACACCGGCCCCACTCGGTCAGTGTGCAGCAGGGGCCGTGACAATAGTGGGGCTGAGACAAAGCCTCAGCCCACGCTGCACACACTGGCGCCTTGTATGTCTATTTACCTCCTAGAGTGGTTTATGCTAATTTATTGGCGAGCGGCGACCACTTCTGCATACTGATGTGCCGCCAGTTCTTTCTGAGTGGGGGCCCTCGTCTGTAGGGAGGCCCGTGGGGGGATCCCCTTCCCCGCCGGCGGCACACAGAGAAGGATGCTGCAATGCTCAAGGCTCCCCATGTGCCCCCCAACCCATCCTAGCTGCTGGTTTGAGCGCACGATGGCTCTTTATTTGGGTCCCCTTTGGATACGGGGTGCTGATACTGTCCCTTTGAGCAGGGATGTTCCAGGGGCTGGAGCCAAATGGAAGCAAACCAAACCCATAGCCATAGGATGGAGCTAAGGGCACAGAAAGAAACGCTATAGATAGCTGTGGAGACAGCCAGATTTTCATATAAATATATCTCTGCTCTGTTCTGCTGACATGTGTGAGTATGGGAGGGTGCTCACAAGTCAGGAAGACACTAGAAATCAGGATAAAATTATTTTCTTCTTTCTTGAGTGCTTACATTGTGTACTATTCTTTGCTGCACAATGGTTTATTTCAGCACTGGGACATGAATTCTCAGATCAGGTTTTACTGACTAGTCCTTGAAGGCATTTTTTTGTTTCTTCCTCGAGAAGATATAGTGCCGCCCAGCCCCTGGCCAGGGAAGAGACCCTGTGCTCTCCTGCAGATGGTCAGACCATCAGGAGGACAGTCAGGTCTCTCTCTGCAGACCACATCCTTCCCAGAGGAGAGTTTTATAGAGCATTTACAATGTAGAGACTACCCAGAGTTAAAGAGTAAATTCATTTGAGTGGTTCAGGATTCCTCAGAGAAAAGTGAAGTTGAATGGGGAGCTGCTGGTCTCATCCACAAAGCACCTTCCAGCACTTGCCCAGCACAAGCCACGGCGAAGCTGAGGCCTGGAGGCAAAGCCAGGAGAAACAACCAAGGCAAAAGGAATAAAGTCAGGAGCAAGTTGTTTTGATGCTCTGGAATTACTGTTTGTATCACATGGAGCTCCTAGAAACCTGGTCAGTGCCACGATGCCATGAAGGTTGGCGACAGTCGAACATGGGTCTTCATGTCCGTGGCATGAGCATTGGGTCATTGTATTGCAGACAATAAAGTGAATGAGTGGGACAGAGGCCATTTGCAGATTTAACCAAACAGTGGGCCAGGAAGATTAAAGATGTATGTAAAAGGTCCTTCAGCCTTCCCAGGAGAGGATGAAGGGTGTTCTCAAGCCCCCCAGCTCTTCCACTGCTCCTCTGTGGAGGACATCTCATGGCTAGCAGAGTCACCCACAAAGAGTGAGAAATCTGACCTTGAGTACCAGAGGACTGGTAAGGTCCCAAAGCCAGGAGCTGCCTGGGGTGGACAACAACCAGGAGAAAAGGGTGACAAAGAGTTAGTTGGATGGGTGGGACTGTGAGAGATGTCTCAGAGGTCAACAGACCTTGCCTGTGCTTAGGTGGCTCAGTCCTAGAAAGACTTGAGCATGTCCTTGAGAAGCTGCTGGCTGGGAGGGGTTTATCAGGCACTATCCATGGTGAGCACAAACTGACATAGCACCTGCACTGTAACACCACCTTGCCCCAGAATGCCAAAAGTGTGTACGTCTATTCCTGGAAAGACTGGAGAAAGTCGTCATGCCTCCAATGCGACATAGGACAACGTTCAGGCACTGGGAATCCCATCCTGCTGCCCATGGCACTGGAGGTGGCCATGGCATCTGCATTGGCACTGCCCCTTCAGACACCGAGGGATATCCCTGAACTGGAGGAGAGCTCAGCTCTTCAGAGAAGCTGGTTTTTCAACTTTGTGCTGCTAAAGCTACAGAAAGCGGCTGTATCACAGCCACAGATACGTCCTTTTGTGTTCCTAACCCAAAGGCTCAGGCTTTCTTTCCTTTTCGTGCTGTTCAAAGCAGCAGTAACTTTTGCAGCTCCTCTGACATCTTCCCCTTGGGGCTTTTTGCACCGACTGGGCACAGTGCGTGGCCGTGGGGCAGGAGCAGCTCGAGGTACCATGGCAGGGTGATTCCCCTGTCTGCCCCACAGTCCTCCTGCATACCAGTGCAACAAGCCCTGGGCACCTGCATCTATCCTGGTATCAAGCTCTAGCAAGTGTCTGAGGTCAAGCAAGTCATCCCAGGCCGAGGTAGGGACGAGAGGCTTTCTCCAGCTTTCTCCAGCAGCAGAGGGAGGATTCCCTGCACAGGGCTGAGCACAAAGAGCCTGAGCTGCCGTGCATCGGTAATACCCAGGGGTGCCTTTGCTCGGGGCTGGCGAGGCAGGTTCGGCAGCAGCACTGAAGTCAGCGCAGGGTTAGAGGCACGGAGGAGAGCATCCTTCCCCTCCCAGCACCCCGCCTGCCAGGGAGCGCGGGCAGGGCAGGGCAGGCAGGGCTCTGGGGAGGTGCCAGCCCAGGGCCTGGCAGCCTGCAGCTCTGCCTGCACCGCTGCCTTGCAGGAGAGGAGGGAGATGTGAGCACCATGTCTTAGGCGAGGGCACCTCATGCTGGCAGCTCCAGAAATAGCCTGGAAAGCCTTTGTTTTAGCAATTTCCCTTCTTTCTCTCAGGGCGGTTTCTGGCGGGGGGAGAGGGTTCTCCTGAGCAGTGTGAGGCTGCGGGGACCAAAAAGCTGGCCCAAGCCCGGAGATCGTCCTCCCGTTTCCTAGGCCACATGTCCCCATGCAAGCCCCAGCCCAGAGTCACCCCTGCATAAAGCCAGGCCAGGCTTTTCTTTAGCTACCAGTGCCGAGCATCCTCTGAGGCCATGTCCCCAAGGTCCTGCTGTGCCTCAACCCACCGGGACATGGGGGCTGTGAGTATGGGGGGGTTGCCTTTCCACAGCCAGGCTGGGGACACCCCTGTGCATGGCATCAAACCCCAGACATTTAGGGCTGAGCCTCTGACCCCAACACCCCAACCTCCCTCCCAAAGGCTTCTACATCTTCCCAGGGTGAGCCTTCTCGGCAGGGGCATCCCGGGGCCTCACTGGCGAGCTGTTATCTGCCAGTCAAAGGCGGATGAGTAAAGAAACACCCTCCCTAAAAAACAAGATGTCTGGTGTGAATCTCCTGATCTTGGTAACCCGAGGGCTCTGCCGGAGCCGGCCGCGTGCAAGCGGTGGCCCCGGGTCTTGCTTAGCAACAGGGCATGGAGCAGCCTGCGGCTGGCGGGAGAAAAAAGGGTCTTTTCTTGTCGGTGAAAGATTCATCGTTGGGCTGAAAGTGGCCCCTCCCCTCTTTCAAATACTTGTCAGCGGGGAGAATACAGCTTAGATACTGGGCTGATCAGATCATGGCTAATCTGTTATTCCTGGCCGCGAAAACTGCCAGAAGACTTTCAAACAACTTCAGTGGGAGCGTGTGCGGCGGGAGGGAGAGGGCAGGAGACACTGAGCAATTGGCAGCCCCATGGTGGCGTCCCCAGGGCATCCCAGGGTTCATGGGGTGCATGGGGTGGGCAGCACCAGTCCCCCAGCCTGCGTTGGCATGGGCTGGCGGCATCCTCTGTGCCACAGGCCGGGGCAGCAGAGGGGAAGGGGTCGGTGCTGAGCGGTGGGAAAAGAGGAGGTGGGCTGGCCAAAGTGTCCCCTGCAGTGGGAACCAGGCCCTCCTGATGGCACAGCTTTTTCTCACAAATCAGATGGTTTGGAGGTGTTTGCCATGGTGGACAGTGGTTTGCCACCTGTGTCTGGGAGCCTTGGTGCTGCAGAGTACCAATGAAAAGGTGGCCAGCTTGGAGAAAAGTGCTTTCACAGAATCCTAGGGGTTGGAAGGGACCTCGAGAGATCATCTAGACCAACCCCCCTGCCAGAGCAGGGTCACCTAGAATACATCACACAGGAATGCATCCAGGCGGGTTTTGAATGTCTCAAGCAAAGGAGACTCCACAACCTCTCTGGGCAGCCTGTTCCAGTGCTCTGTCACTCTCACAGTAAAGAAGTTCTTCCTGATATTCACATGGAACTTCCTGTGCTCCAGTTTGCATCCATTGCCCCTTGTCCTATCATTGGTTGTCACTGTAAAAAGCTTTGCTCCATCGTCCTGACACTCACCCTTTACATATTTGTAACCATGGATGAGGTCACCCCTCAGTCTCCTTTTCTCCAAGCTAAAGAGACCCAGCTCCCTCAGCCTCTCCTCATAAGGGAGATGTTTGACTCCCTTAATCATCTTTGTGGATCTGCGCTAGTTTCATGGTTACTCCCTCCCTCTGGGCTGAGATGTTTGCAAGGTTAAAAACACACCAGGCAATCCATACTCAGTGGTTTGCAGGAATTTCACGTGGTGGCCCAGATTCTGCTCTCCTGTACACGTCAAAGAGATGCCATCAGCAGGAGATGTAGCAGCACATTCACAAATCCCTCTTACAAGCCCTGCTACATCCAGCGCCAGAGCCAGCATGGGCAGCCAGCCCAGGAGATGATGCACCCTTACGGCCAGGACCCCACTTGTCCCTATAAAACCAGGGCAGATGGAGCTGCTTTACCCATTGTCACTGCACATATGGGTAAGACCTGATCCCTGGGCCTGGCACACATTGCTCTGCCTCTCAAATGCATGCCCGTGCATCTCACCCATGCACCTTGCCGTGTTCCCTAGCTCTTTTGCTGCCACTGCCCTGCCTTGCTACACAGCCTTGCCACACATCCTAGCCATCCTGGATTTAACCCTAAATCTACCTGTTCTGGGCTCAGTATGGTTACAGTGCAGGACATGCTGTGGAGATGGGCCCTTCGTGGGACAGCTCTGCCATTGATGGAAAGGAATACTACCCTGAAGTGGTCCAAGCTGATGGGAGCCTGTGGGAGGGGGAACGGATGCCCAGTGATCCTGGGGACTGGCCCACACCCTGGCAGGCTCCTCATAGCCAGGAATAATTAATTACCTTCTTGAGGATCTTAGCTTCAGCCCTTCCCTGCTCATGCTCCAGCCCAGGAGAGGAGGGAGGGAGGAGACGGCAGCGAAGAGGGTAGAGAATTAATTGGACATTGTGTTGGGAATCGCCTCCTGGTTGCTGTCAATCTTGGGAGTGAACAGCCTCTTGTCTCACTCAATAGGAACTTTATATGCTCCTTTAATCCTTCAGTCCGTATTGTCAGAACTTCCCCCCTCCTCCTGTCTCTCCTTCCCACTGCAGGACTTTTGATGACCCCAGCTGTCTGAGGCAATACAAAGAAGCCCCTTAACTAACACCCTGTGATCTATACAGGCAATAAAGAGCTCCCCTTGACAAGGATTTGCAGGCAGAATATATGCAAATGCTGGGAGGTGTGCGGGTGGGGAGGTGTGTCGAGAAAGCCCCTGCACAGCGGGGCACAGCTCCCAGCCCTGGGGATGCGCTGGCCCGGGTGGGGATACGATGCAGGTGAGGCATGGCTGGAGAAAACCAGGGCTGGCTGGGGCTGGCTGGGCATTGCAGACCCCACCATGGGCTAAAGCAAACAGAAGTGCCCCCTTCATCCGGGCTGCAAGGCCAAGGCACCCACAGGCACGTAGATGGGGGGCTCCCGGCCCATGCTCCCCTGTGCTCTGCTCCTCAAGGGCCACCTCCCGAAGTCAGGAGGCCATGCTCCTTCCCACATTAGCACATGAATGGGGTTAGGGGTGGGGGGGAGGCGGGAAGGGGGCCAAGCCCCCACTGTCCACTCAAGCAAACAATTTGGCTAGCAAATTGACATAATTACAAGGGACAGAGAGAAAAGAAAGGCGAGCCCCCTCCCCTGCGCTCCAGAGGGCCCGACCCCTGCGGAGTTACTTAGACCCTTTGTGCGACTCAATGCTAGGTACTGATGAGGGGACGTATGCCTTTTTCAAGGGCCCTAAGCGACCGGCTGCCCTAATCTGATTACAATTACAGCGCTTCTTCAGAAGGGGCTGGAGCAGGGCTCACGCACGCCTGGACACACAGGGTCCGACACGCACGTGCTCACACAAGTGCTAAGGTAGATGCACATGCACGGCAAAGGTACATGGACATGCATGGCAAAGGTAGATGGACATGTATGGCAAAGGTAGATGGATGTGCACAGCAAAGGTAGATGGATATGTATGGCAAAGGTAGATGGGCATGCATGGCAAAGGTAGATGGATATGCATGGCAAAGGTAGATGGGCATGCATAGCAAAGGTAGATGGATATGCATGGCAAAGGTAGATGGATGTGCACAGCAAAGGTAGATGGATATGTATGGCAAAGGTAGATGGATGTGCACAGCAAAGGTAGATGGATGTGCACAGCAAAAGTAGATGGATATGTATGGCAAAGGTAGATGGATACGCATGTATGGCAAAGGTAGATGGATGTGCATGGCAAAGGCAGATGATGGACATGCACAGTGATGCAGTGGCCAGCAGGCTGGCATGTGTGTGCAAGGGCATGCCAACAACACCAGCAACATGGACAACGTGGTTTTCACTGTGCTGGTTGCATGTGGTCAAGCAGGCTGAAGGCACGTGCATGGGGACACAGGGCTTTGTACACAGGGACACATCGCCAGAGGGACATCTGCTGTGGCCAGCGCCTCGGGCGTGCAATGAGCCTGTTTCAGCCCAAATCTGCGGCTTGCACCATGTGTCTGCATCCATGCACACCAACACACACACGGCCACAGATGTAAGCACATGACCCCCTTCTCCCAGGCAGGCCCGCAGGCAGGGCCCAGTGCAAAGGCACGGGGGTCCCCACCAGGAGTGGGGGACAGCAGAGGTGATTTCCCTTGAAACCTCTGCATCAGCTTGCAAGAGCAGGAGTGTGAGCAAAGCCCACCACCTGCCTATTAAAAGCAGGATTAAAAGATGCTGTTCCCCCCTTCCCACTCTCTCTAACATCATTCCCTTGGGGAAATCACCACCTTTAAACGAGATTTTCCTTTTCTTTTTTTTTTTTTTAACCTCTTTTCTGCTTCGTGCCCCTTGGATCGCAGGGGATTAGCAGCCAGGCTGGGCCTTCCAGCCTCCTTGAAGGCTGGTTGTTTCAGCCAGCCCCCCCATGGGAACCTGCCCCAGGACAACTCTGGTCAATGCCTCCCATGCTTCCCAGCCAATTTGTACTACCTAATCCCCGCGGGTATCCGCAGCCCCTTTCTCACACGTCCTCCCACCTGCCCGAGCAGCCCAATCCTCTGCTCTCCATCCTCCCCTGTGGAGAAGCCCTCTGTCCACCGCCGGGGCCACGACCGCACTTCAAACACTCCAGCCCGACCCCGGCATTGTTTGCCAGGGAATTAAAACTGCAAGGCCAGTCCCAGAGAGTGATTTAGGTACTGAGACCAGACTGAGCCCTGCAAGAGCACGGGCAATAAAACGCTTCGCTGCCCAGCAGATGGGTCAATTTAGGTGTCTTCCCACGAGGAGGAAGGCAGAGCCTGGAAGGATGGGGAGCAGGGTTGGGGCTCCTTCTGCCGGCACGTGCACACAGGGTAGGACCATCTCCAGGCACTCAGACCTGTCCCGCAGGAGATATAGGCTGGCCACCTCCTTAAAGCAATTAGGGTTGCTCAGTCTTTGCAGTTACTGATCCCTGTGGCCCCTTGCAAACTGCTGGGAGGAAGGACCAGAGGCCACTGGGGCTGGACACGGTATCCCCAGTGGGACACTGCCTTTCCGGGGGTGGCATGGCTGGATGCTGGCTTGTCCGAGACATGGCCAGAGGCTCAAATCGGGTGGGACAGAAGGGCACTGGTGCAGTGAGGCAGTAGGAAATGCAGTGCCCAAGAGGTCTCCTTCTGCTTTCAGGTGGTTTTTCAAGACTTGGGGCAAAACATTTAGGACTCCGGTTTCGAAGTGAGATTGCCTACAGTGCCTGTCAGTAAATGTCCCTGTGATGGTTTCTGGCAGGCTCTGTGGATGAAGCTGTGAACAGAAAATGGCTGTTACATCCTTTCTTCAGTGCAAAGAGGCTGGGAGGAGATCTTCCCCCTTCCCAGCACAGGGAAATCAGGAATTGCCCCCCATTTTCCTACCCCTACCCTGGGGAAAGAGTGCAGCTCAATGTACACTCAGCCTCTGCAGGGATCACTCTCTGGAGACCGTTTCTAACCCCTGTCAGAGATCTCCTTTGCCATCATAAAAGAATATACACTACACCACCAGCTGGCAAGAGAGCTGGAGCTCCTGGCAGCCAAGGTGTGGCATTTCTGAATTTCCCCTTAGCCAACAATCCCTCTCCCTGTATCCCGTGCTGCTGCTGTGCCCCAGACCTTGCCTACAGGGGATTTTAGGCCTTTTTTTATTTTGCTACTCTTCTTTTTTCCATGGTGAGGTTGTCTCAGGCCAAACAGAGGCAACACGGGTTCAGAAGAGAGCATCTCTTGTGCCCGGCTGTCCCTGTTCCTGTCCCCGTGCCATGGTGGGGAACACAGTGTTTCGGCGCCTCCTCCTCTGTCACAATGTTTTTCAGCTCCACCAAGCAAAGTGTCCAATTAGAGCAGAGCCTCTTGCTTCCATCTTTGTCGACATTTAATTAACATGCTGCTGCTGGCAGCCGCTGACAAATTCCAGAAACATGTTGTAGAGGGTTTTTGTCTTTACCCAGCATGGAAAATGAGGGTGTCATATCCCAGGGGGATGTGAATAGCTACTTTTGACTCCCCCCCTCAGGTGTGAGTATTACAGCTACACACGGTGAAGATACCTAGCAGCCCTCCTACCTCCTTCTCCCCCCCTTTCCTGTTCCTCACATCATATCACTCTGGAAAACAGGCAGGTTTTAGGCCTGATTTTCATTCCTGCCTCCTCCAACTCTGGCGGAAGCCTGATGGTCCAGTTAAGAGATGGGGGCTGGTCTCTGGCTTTGGGCTCTTCCCATCAGGATAGCACAGGTGAGTGGAAGGAGTGGTCTGATGACACTGGAAGAAATGTCTGGAACCAAAGCAGAGGGAAGGGTCTTGCCAGCCTGCGTTGCACGTGTGAACAAGGCTCCCAAGGAGCTGATGGAGGCCTCAAGAGCAGTCGAGGTGGTGATGGTGGAGGCATTTCAGTGTGGCCAGACTCAAAGCTGGCCCTTAGCCAGGCCTTGGGTTGCAGTGCGAGCATGGAGACAGCCACTGCACTGCAGCACCCCCCCAAAGAGCACCAGCCCAGCCTGTGCTTCCCACGTGGGCTCAGTCCCCACCATGGGGGCAGCCTCCAGCTGCTGTATTTTAAGGTTCCAGGTCCTAAGCCTGCACTATCCCCACATCACCATGGCTTGTGCACCACTTTGCTCCTGGGCACTGGGAGCATCCCAGCTTCACCTCCAGCAGCCAGGAGCTCTCCCGTTGCCCGCCCTGTGCTGAGGGGGTCTGGGTGACATCCCACCGCCCCACGACCCACACCAGGAGCATGGGCCTGGAAAGAACAACACGTTTTTATTGTATTCTATTCACAAGAGCTCCTTACAAAAGCGGGAGAGAAGGGCCAGCCCAGGTGCCCCGCCACCGCGGGGAGAAAACCGGCCCCTGCCCGCCCGGGAGCTGGGGTCGGAGTCCTGCGGTGGGGACGGGGCGGTGGGGGCAGCCCCGCTGCGGAGGATGGCGGGGGGCTGCGGGCGGCTCAGGGCGAGGCGGGCTTGTCGGGGTTG
>VZRW01011345.1:75726-87838 GCA_013398125.1 Aegotheles bennettii | reverse complement strand
GGCACACGCAGCCCTGGCACGGGGCTCGGTCCTGATCCCCCTTTTCTCCAAACCCATCTGAGCTGGTTCCCCCCACGGCTGCCCGGCTTCCCCTGCTCCGCTGGGCTTTGGGGGGGTTCTGCTGTAGGCACCCCAAGGGACGGGAGCGCACCAGGGGCTGTGGCCCTCGCAAGGCAAGCGGGGGGGATGCATTCAGCCATATGGATGCCTCCACTTCATCATCCCCTCCCCATCCCCTCCTGCTTACCCACAATGGCTCCCCCAGCAAAAGCCATCAGCAGAGACACCACAATGCCAGCCGCCTGGAACCCCCCTTGGACACTGGGTGTCCGCGTCTGGTACATGCCCGTGAAGTCAAACGCCTTGATGAACCTGCCAAGGTCAGAGATGGCAACGATTGCTCCTGGCAGATCTTCTCTGGCTCTGGAGGAGCCGTGTTGCCCTTCTCCCTCGGGTTCTCCTCCCTACCCCCATCCCTCTTCTGCAGCGGACCAGCAGAGTGTCACAATGACACAAAACACCGCTCAGTTCCTTCTCCTCTGGCCCCTGGCAAAGCTTTACCTAGGAGGAGCCCCAAATATAAACATGTCTTTTGTATTTCAGACCTTCAGCCTTACCTGACCCCCCAAAACAATGCAGGGATGGAGGGAGGGGCACTTCCCCACCCACCATGCTCCAGGATAATGCCAGGGAGCAGGGTTATGGCTCACTTTTTGAGACCATCAGAAGTCAGCTGCAAGATGAGTCTCTTACACTTCAATAAGTGCAACACATTCAATGCACATGTTTTTGAGGGGGAAAGGGGCAATCTGGATGATTAACAAGGGCTGGTAATTGCTCCTCACTGCCAGCCCAAGGAGCCCCAGGTAAAACCTATTCTCGTGGGAGAGTTTCAAGCTGTCTTACCCTTCCTTTCCATATACATCCTCCGTGGCTGCAGCTGCAGTGATGGCCCCCACAATGCCCCCAATAAGGCCTGGCATGGCATGGAGGTTATGGATGCCACATGTGTCCTGGATGTGCAACTTGGATTCCAAAAAAGGCTGAGGAGAAGGGAGGTAGAGAGACATCAGGGACATGAGCACAGCCCTGGAAAGGATTAGTTCCTTCCATGAAGGACTGGGATAAGCAAAGAAGGAAGAGTGATATTGTGTCCCATTAAAGGGCTTGTAGACAAAGATGTGAGTCAAGCTCAAGATAAAATAACAACATTTGCTTCAAACACTCTCCTGTTGGGAGGCTGAACCTTCCTGATCATTTGGGGGCAGTAAATGGAGTCAGAAATGCATCTCCGTAAAGAAAAAAGTGGAAATCAGGAACCCTCAAAGGGAATTGAATCCATTCCTGGTTTCCTTAGCAGGGACGAGGGCTGCAGACCCCCAGAGCAGCACTCACCGTGAGGTAGACATACCCCACCGTGGACACGATGCCACAGATGAACCCAACAATGAGGGAGCCGTATGGAGTCAGCATCATCTCCGCACTGGTGCCCACGGCCACGCCGCCCGCCAGTGTTGCGTTCTGGATGTGGACCTGCAGAAGTAACCGCCCCGTCTTGACATCTCGGGGAGATTGCAATTGCTCGGGGATGGTGCAAATGGTAAAGTGGGAGAATCAGCTCTGAAAATGCTTTCAGAAGAAATATCAGGGCCTGTTTTCTTGCTTGTTGGTGAAAAACAAGAGGAGAAGAACAGGCAGCCTCTGTCTGTAGCACAGGCGCACATAGACTCCCACTCCCCGTACCACACACGTTCTTTGCATCCACAGACCTGGGTGGGGAGTTGTGATGAGATGGAAATTGTCTCACCCGTGTGTCATGCAAGCTCTGCTGTCACAGAGACATGTCACCCACACACTTAACACGTACAAGTCAGCCCTTCGATTGCTCACAAGCTGCCACGCAGGCCCTGCTTGGCTTGCTGGGGAGTGCTGCCAAACATGGCTCTGCAACATGTCCATCAGCAGCTCTCTGGGCACAGCAAGTCCAGGACCTGCTGTGACTTAGGTCCACCACGTGTGGGGTATCACCCTGCGCCTCAGGCACTGCAGGACTCACTTCCCATCTGCTTATTCAATAAAGCCTCTGGGTTTCTGCCTGGATGCCGGTCGCACCATCACACCTTGAAACCTGGTGTTTGTTCAGCAAAGTACAAGTGCCAATTCCTTCCTGGACCCTAAATTAACCTCATTATGAGCCCCCTATCCAGCTTACCATGTCAAGCTTGCCTTTCTTCTGCAGCATGCTGGAGAAGGCCATGGTGGTGAGGACACAAGCAGCCAGTGAGCAGTACGTGTTAATGGCAGCCCGGTGCTGGGCATCCCCGTGGTCAGAGATCGCCGAGTTAAAACTGGGCCAGTACATCCATAGATACAGGGTACCTGGTGGGATGGAGAGGAGGGGATGGAGAAGAGAAAGGGAATAGAATACAGGGATTAAAATAACTCTGAAGAAGGTATTTCTGCACAGGTGGAAGTTAAGTCTCCTAGTCCTGCTACCCCAGAGCTGCCCCCACCCCATGACAGGACCAGCATCAGAAGGGGATTAGGGATCCAAAATGCGTCCTTATCTTCCCAGGCACCATCTCAGCCCAGCCACTGATAAAGAGAGCTGAGTAGCTCTGAGAGGTGGAAGACCGGGATACAGAGCTTCTCAGCCCAGATCCTGGTTTCAGTTTGATTTTTCCCAGAGACACAGGAGGGACCAGCCCTTTGCTGCTGAGTGTTCTGCAGGTACCAGTGCCCCTGAGGCGGGGGCTGACTCACCGATCATAGCGAAGAGGTCAGAGTGGTACACGGAGCCCTGCTTGTCCTTACTCTGCTCCAGGTTGGGTCTGTACAGGATGCGTGTCACCGTGAGGCCAAAATAGGCTCCAAAGGTGTGGATGGTCATGGAGCCACCCGCATCCTTAACCTGGAGCCATGGGAAAACAGAAGTTTGCCTCTACAATCACTGCTTGTTTTGGAGCTGGTTTGCATCATGCCCAGCTTGTCTGCCCACCCGTCCATCCAGCCTGCACTCAGTCATGGGAAAAGGGGGACACAAATGCCTTGGTCCTGCTATCTATCCCGCTCACTTGGTCCCATGCATGGCCATGGCATTCCTCTTGGCTTTCCCTTGGAAGGCATCCCAGTAGAGGGGAGTTTCCCGATGGCAAGCGGGTTGCAGTGATAGCCAGATTGGCTCCCATGTGCACTCAGTTCTTCTGGGAGCTCATTTGCTTCCCAGCCCTCCAAGCCCTCTCTCGGCGGGCAGGAACCCTGCCTCTGTCAGCAGACATCTACAATGCCCATAGTCCAGCAGGGAAAACAGATGAGAGGGAAATCTCATGCACAAAGATAGTGACTAGCCCTTTGTGCTGACCCCCTGGGAAGGCACCCAGTGCTCTTGAATTGCCAGGCTTGTGTGTAAAGCTCCAGATCTCCCTTCTCAGGGAAATACCCCCCACTGACCCCCTCTTTTCTCATCTGTCTGCTTTTTCCGCCTGAATTCTTGCATTTCAAATGCTTATGAAAGCAGTGGCTTGGTGGAGCCATAGCAAAGGGAGACAGTTTGGAGAGATACGGAGAGGAAGGAGCAGAACTCAGCAGGTGCTGCTTAAAGCCTTACGTGAAGCAGGTTGAGGAGGATGTACTCATTCACTGCAAAGAGTGTGACTTGAAACAAAGTCATGACGAGGAGCTGTATGGGGCTGGTTTTGCCCAGGATGGCCCCAAAGGCAATGCACACAGAGCCCACACAGAAATCAGCATTGATCAGGCTGGAAAAGGGGAAGGATAATTGTGGTTTAATGAGGAAATACTCTTCCGTAACTCACCCTCACCCACCCCCAGGTCTAGCGATCCCACTTGAAGATGACTAGGTGATTAGGAACCAGCCCTGGATTTCCCACTGACCTTCCTCCTATCCTGACATATTGTCCAGGAAAGGTGCTTTCCTCCAAACCGTTTAAATAATGTGGATTATGTATGTTTTCATCACTTAGCTTGGGACTATGGGGTGATGCTTGACTCACATGTCCCTTTGAGCAGTACCACCATCATGGCAGGTACCTTTGGGCTGACAAGTGTAAAGAAAGTGGAGGTAAGTGTAGGGAAGACAACGTTTTGGAGATTTGTTGCACATAACATAGGGACAGCTGCTGCCAGCTGCTTGGCTCTCATTCCAGCTCTTCCACTGCCCAGTCAAGAGGTGGCATCCCAGAGCCCATCTCCTTACTTCTCCACTCCAATGAGGATCTTCCCGCTCTTGAAAGAGTGGAACCAGCCTTGCATCAGGAGAGCCCACTGGATCCCAAAGGCAGCAAGGAGGAAATTGAAACCCACAGCTCCGAATCCGTAACGTTTGAGGAACGTCATGAGGAATCCAAAGCCCACGAAAATCATCACGTGGACATCCTGGAAAGCTGTGCAGAGGGAAGGGACTGTCAGCTCTGAGGGGGAGGCAGGGCTTTGAGTGCTGTTTTAAGTCAGTGGTGAAAATAAACTAACTGCATCGGTGGCTGTAGAGGGGAAATTCAAGAGAAAAAGTGTGTTTGTCCCATGTCCCCACATTTCTAAGTCTGAAAATGGCTCAGCTTTCGGAAACTGGCTATTGGTTAAAAGGCTCAGTCTTTAAAGTAAAAAATGTTTATTAAAAACTGTGTGCAAGAGAAGACCTGAGACTTTTGAAGTGTACAAAGGAAAACATTTTTCTAATCAGGTTATTTTTCCCCTTTTGTAAAAAACTCAGAAAATGTCATGTAAAATGAATAGTGACATTTTGTTAAAAACATATGAACGGTCATTTTGGGGAGGTCCATCCAATGCAGGGTCCTGGCGATGGCTCAGAGCAAGAAGAGTACAAGAACAAGGGAAGTTTACAAATACATTTTTAAATGCTGCTGAAATCATTGGCAAAATACCCTTGAGACCAGCACCCCTCCTTGTGAGATTCTGAGTGCTTAAACCAGAGAGACCCAGTTCTTCCCACAAATGCTCAGACCTGCTAACTCAAGCCCCTCAGATGCCCTTCCCCGGGGGGAAACCAAACCTGCGTGAGCCTCTTGAAAGAACTTCTAGGTGCAGTAAACCTGCTGTACTTTGTAATGCTGCACATTTCTATCAGATAAGCATTGTTCTGCCATTAAGTGAGCTGAAACGCTGCATACTTGCAAATTGAACCATGCAAACCCTCACGCTGGAGGCCACTGCCCATGAAAAGAGCAGGAGACCCAAGGCTGGGTTCCCTGCCAGGAGACTAACTCTGGTTTTACCATACAATCCCACAGACTTTCCCTCTGCAGCTGTATTTATTCTCCCCACCTCTCTTCTCCCGTGTAAGCAGCACAATACACAGCTGGAATTACCTGCTGCCATTTGCATTATATAATCTCACTTTCATCCTAAAAGCAGAAATACACAGGTCAGAGCCAGAGCTGCGGATCGTGCGCTCTCTGAAAACAGAGATGATCCCTGCTGTGTGTTAGACCCTGTACCAACTCAGGAGGGAGAGCAGGTCCTTCTTCAAACCACACCCAGTCTAAAGCCTTTTTCTAATCCTTGCATTTGTTTTTCCTTGGGAAGAATAACGCTGACATCACTCAAAGGCAGCCCAGGTGCTGCCATGCCCTAAAGGTTTTGTGACCCTGCTTTTGTGGGAGGACAGTTGCCATCATTATCGAGAGGAACTGTTTGGGCTTTGGGAACACTACCTGTGCTGAAAAATGTCATTTCTTTTCCCTAGAGAGCAGATGAGTCACTCATTAGGGAATATCAATGTGTGGTTCAAAATGAGAAGGAATTGTCTCACTGGATGGACCTGGCACCAGGCACCACTGACACAACCACACACAGGCTTCCCTCTGCCTGCCTTCTCAGCCAGCTCTGGGCGTGGAGGACCTGTCAGTTTGTCACTCCTGTCCCATTGCCACTGCGGACAGGTCCTCTGGACAGCAGCAGTTGCAGACACGTTAATACAAATGATCCTCAGTGTTCAACCATTGCACGCTCTTCTGAGTAGCGCTGGTTGGACACAGGGATCAAAACATCAGGGCCTTGCCATACTTGTGCATCGTTTACGAGAGAGAATATGTCTGATTAAATAATGGAGAAGAACCATCTATGGGCACGTGAGCCTTTCCTCAGGTCTGAAACAGAAATGTAATTCAAAGCTAAACTGAGCTAAGCAGTTGCTCTTAGGTGGACTTAGTTGTGTGAATCCAAGCAGCCATTTGAAGGGAATATTTGGTGCTGTGGAGCAGAGGTGGAATATGAGATGTCATGTCCTTAGCTCCTACAAGCTTCCTTGGATCGCTGATGTCCTCCCAGCACACCAGTGACAAGAGCAGCCCTCGGGCACTGCTGCTTCGTGCGTGGGGTTAGTCCCAAGGGCAGATCTCAAGGGAGAGCCCAGCATGGCCATGGCCATACACTAACCCGGAGGCTGGCTGAGCAGTGGGTTTCTGTAAGCAAATCCTTTCCTGAACTAGCTAATCCTCAGCAGCTACAGGTTTCTATAGCTCCTTTGATTTAGCAGGTGTTTTTAATGGAAATGTTCTAAATAGATGCATGACTCAGGCCTGTTGCTTCCTTGGAAACAATTGCCTACAGAAGCAGCCTCTTCTGAATGGTTCTCAAAGATGACCAGCCCTGGAGATCAAAGCCAGCCAAAGGCACCACCTGGCCAGAAAGGCTTTCACCACCTGAATAATCCCCATGGCAATGCAATGCAGCAACCCAAAAGCCCTGGGAACCTGGTAGGTTAGGAGGACTCTGGCATGGAAATGCCAGTAGCTAAAGGGTAATTTACTAGTGAGGGGGAGGATGTAGGAAGGGGAGGAAGATGTCACAGGATCTCGACAGCCGTTCCTCCGTATGCACAGAAAAGCTTGCTCTGATCCAGAGCTGAGGGAGGGGGCAGCAAGCCGAAACTTGCAGGGTGCTGGGAATACGTCAGCCCTACTCCTGGAAAAAAGACATCACCTTCTGGTGTCACAGTACCCTGCTGATAGCCCCAACAGCACTGGAGAGCCATAAGGCTTTTCTCATGCTCTTTGTTGTACCCAAAACCAGCTGCAAGGCAAGAGCCCAACTTCCCAGTGGAGATGTCACCTCTGACAGGCTCTGCCATGGGATAGGATAGGATGGGATGGATGGGATGGGATGGATGGGATGGCTTGGGATGGGATGGATGGGATGGGGACCAGCCAGCACCAGGACAAGCCTTCCTGAATACTCACATGGGTATCGGAAGTAGAAATCATTCTCCATGTCACTGGTGAGGTTCATCTCGTGCTTCTCTTCCTCCCAGTGTGCATCGGCTTCGGGGCTGAAGCGCACAAAGACCCCGAAGAGGACGATCATGGCCACCTCCCAGAGGAGGCAGACGAGGGGCAGCCGCCAGCGCATGTACGTGTTCTTCGCCATCCCCTGGTGCCTCGGCCGCTCCATCCGCGGGGATCTCGGGGGGCTGGGCAGACCGCCTGGCCAAGGCCAGCGACATATATAGGTTGGAGAAGGCGAGGAGGAGCCCAGGGAGGTGCCTGCGGCAGGATCACGTTTCAGAGAGTGGGAGCTCTGGTTTGCTTGCTCCTCTCACCTTCCTCCCTGGAAGGAGGGATGGGTCTCAGCACCTTTCCTCTGAGCTGCTCGGAGCTCCTCTGAGCCCTGCCTCCTCGGGGACGAGTAGACGTGGAGGCCAGTGCGAGTGGGGAGTGGAGCTCAGGTGTCCTGCCCCCTGCTCTGCCTGGCCCCACACCCCTTCCCTTCCCCTTGCAGGAGTGCCCTGACCCCCGCCGCCCCCAGTGCCCTCGCTCCCTGCACTGGGTGCTCCCCGCGCCACCCTCCTGGCTCTGCAGGCACCCTTCACCAGCTGGCACTGAGGGTGAAGGCAGGGTGCCCCTCACTCCAGCTCTCAGCTGTTCTCCCTATCTTGTGGGGCACAGCAGCAGCCCCAGGAGGCCCTTTGCCCCGCGGTGAGACTGTCGTGCTCCTCGCATGACCAGGAGAAGATGGGTTGTGGGGGCTTCCTTTAATGAATAAACATAAACACCATGCCCCTTTTCCCCTACAGTTTTGAACCATGTGCTCTTTCTCCAAAGAGCTGGGCAAGTCCTTCAAACGGATTCCTCTGCCTGCAGATCCCCCAGATGCCTGTCAATCTTCAGGAGATGAAAAGCTGCAGCCCAGGCAAGCTGCCCAAATCTGCTGATGGCATCTAATTGTGGCCCGCAGGCTGAGCAAGCAGCACTCATTTCTGTGTTGATTAGGCAATAATTTGAGTTTATTATTTTTTCCTGTTTGCTTTCTTCTCGAAATGACAGATGGCAGAAAAATGCTGTGGATGGTCTTGAAGAGACTGACGGCCACACAAAATCATTCCCCAGCTTCATTTGTGTCTCTTGCAGGCAGCAGAGCAGAGGCAGCCCTAACCCTGCATGAACAGAGCTTCAGCTGGCTTGGGCTGGAATGTGGTCACTTGGTGGGGACACCTAAAGCAAGTGGATGTTGCTGTTGTCCTGAAGACGGGCACTCCCTCGAGCGACGCTGCCCACCCAGTATGTTTTGGGGTTTCCCATTACACATGGTTTCTGCAGGGTGATCTCAGCTGCACGCACCAGGAGAGATGACATCTCCAGCTAGAAAGAAGCTGAAATCCCTAAACAATACCCGAGCCCTAATCGCTAGAAGCACTGTTGATAGTTTCATGTTCTCCTGCCAGCTACATGGTAGGACCAGTCTTCAGCCCTACCCTAGAGCAGCTCTTAGACACCTCGAGAAAGGCAGCACAGAGGAGCATTCTATACCACAGGGGAACTTGGGTGGTGTGGCCACCAGCAATCATGCTTTGTGATTACTCTTTAGCAGAAGAAACCAAACTGCAGAGCTTTTCTAATCCGTGGTCTCACTGACACGGCAGCATCCCCAGAAAAGCAGCTTGTGAAGCCCTTGCACAGCCCAGGAGGCAGCAGCTCTGTCCCACCCGCTGTCCCCAGCCCCTCTCCCCTGTGTCTGGAGGCTGAGGACAAAGGCTAAAGGCTTTTCTGCTGGCCCGATAGTCTCACCTTGCTGCACTGCCTCACGCTGCCCCTCCTTATCGCCCTGCAGATCAGCACTTCGCCACTGCAGCCCCATCGGAGCTGGCATGCTCTGCTGGCTGCCCGTGCCCGGGGAGCCCATTAAAGCACCAACTTCTCTCCAGGCTCCTTTGCAGGGCCAGGTTGACACTGGAAGGCAGAGCGCTTCCCACAGCAGGCTAGACCAAATCCTTTGTGTCCATCCCACAGGGTACTTAACTGCATGGTAGGACACATGGGGCAGGCTTCACCATGTCCTAGTCACAAAGATCAAGCTGCTTAAAAGCCTGGTCGGAATCTCCACGCCAGTGTGAGCCAGCACCATGTGGGCTGGAAGCAATGCTGGCCTGCTCCACTGCTGGATCTGGTACATCACATGTGGCATCTGTAAGAGCAGCAAGGTTTGCCACAAAAAATCATTGGGATGATGGTGGGGGGAGAGGGGCAGGGATGTTTGCCCTTCTTCTCTGGAGACACGGGACCAGGCTGGCAGCGGTCAGGTCTCAGTCGCCTTGAGAAGGCTCTGGGTGAGGGTTGCACAGTACTGGTCCCAGCTGGGTCTCTCCCAGTTTCGCACTTGTACAAGCACTAAAAATATTTCAGAGATGTGCAAACAAAATCTAAAGTGCACAGAATTCCCCTCCCTTGTCTGGAGGCCTCGGGGCAGCCTCACCCTGGAGAGGAGGGAAGGGGGGCTCCGTGGGTCACTGTCTTGGCAGATCTTATCACAGGCAACGCTGGGCTGAGGAGCTGGGCCAGCTCCAAGAAGTGACTGCAAAGCCAAGGACCTCGATGGTCTGGAGGTGGCCAGGGGAGGGCAGGGCTGGAAGCACCACCTCCACCGTCTGCAGCATTGTGGACACTGGCCTGACTGTCCCTGGCTGCTTACCCTTGCCTTTACCTCCTTTATCTCCTGGCAGCTCCAAGGATTCACTGGAGTGAGGAGAACTGGGTAAAACCAGGCAATACCAGAAGGGAAGCAGAAGGGAAGCAGATCAAATTCTTTTCCACTAAGGCAGAGAACTGGGGAGGTTCCCCCTCCAGGAGGCACCAGTGACCTCCCATATCATGCTACACCCAAGCCAAAGCCACCTCTGAGAACTTTAACGTCCCGGAAGCACAGCCAACCCTCCCAGCTTGCCCCCTTCCCCTCCTGCAGCTCCCTCCCTTCCCAGAAAACAGCCTCGAAACCCACCAGGGTGCCCTTTGCCCAGCTTGACTTGCTCTTCCAGGATTATTGGACAAAGCAGCAGCAGCCACTACCAGTAGCCCTTGGGCACGTGGAGTGGAGAGGGCACTGGGGGATGATGGTATGGGGAGGCTCAGAAGCCTTCACACAACACAAGTGAGTCTTGGGGCATTGCTCAGCAACAAAGGTGACTTGTGCAGGTCCTTGAGGAGTGTCCTGAAAGCAAAGCACCTCCGTCAATCCCAAACAAACCCTTTCTGCCTGGCTCAGCAGAGCAGAAACCAACTGAGGGCTGGTATGGTGGGGGACCAAACAGTTCATTAGGTCTGGCTTTTCTCAGCCCCTTTTTGCAGCTCTCAGCATTAAATATCACTCAGAGAGAAATGTTGGGGAAAGGTCAAAATAAAGCAAGAGGTTTTTAAGTTAAAACAAACACTATCTGGACCAAACACGAGCCCAATTTACAAATGATTTTTCTTGTGCCCTCTCCTTCCTCCCAAGAAACTGCATTTATAAGCAAGTAAATGATTGTCCAGAGGGAACCCAAGGGCTCTATTTGAGAGAGAGGTCAGTGTCCTTGGGGAGCAGGCAGAGAGGGCGAACGTCTCTGAGAGCAGTGCGAGAAACAGAGGTGTGAGTGACTGCAGTGGCCTGCTGGGAAACACACAGGTCACTGGGGCTCAGCAGCATCTCTGATGGCTTTTGTGAGAGCTGGATGGGCTTCAAGAGTGGGCAGAAAAGGAGCAGGGGCTTGAGCAGCCAGCAGCAATTGCTGTGACGGGAGCTGCCAGGCTTTGCTGGGAATCTCCTCCGTGCCCCGAGTTTGTTTCTGGCCGCAGGTGGACCGTGATAAGGCAGGCTTTGGTCACACTCTGCTAAGTGTCCTCAGCGGGCGGCTGGGCAATGGCAGCGGGAACACGGCTGGGTTGGCTCTTCTTCAGGGCTCACGTTGGTGAGCCATTTATTGACAAGTATGAGATGTCTCACGGGCACAGGAGCAACCACCAGCCAGGAGGAAGGACCCACAGCTCCCCAGGGAGACGTCTCCAAGACCACAGGCTGCCCACCACCCGTTTGGCCAAGGGGACCCGGTGTCCTTCCCGTGCTCTTGGTGGCAGGTTTCTCCTGCGCACCCGAGTGGATCAGCCGCTCGTTCCAGCTCGTTAAACCACTTGTGTTCACAGTCCCCACCACACCGAACGGGTGCTTTATCGCCCGCTTGTCTTTGTTGCTTTATAAATACGGCTGGCAGCTGGTGACACTGGTTTGGGCTGGGCCATTCGGGTTCTGGAGAGCAGGGCGGTGTGGACACACGGGCGGTGTGGACACACGGGTGCCTCTCGTCTGCAGGGCTCCCTCCTCCCCCTGTGACCCACCCACACTCGGGTCACCCCGCACTGCCCACGGGGCGAGCTGTGCCCAGGCCCCATACAGCGGCTGGTGACAGCCTGGGGTGTTTGCCCTCCCTGGAGGCCACCCCGGGCCGGGCACCCCGGCCCCGTACCGGTGGCACTGTGGGCCCTGCTGTCCCCTGGGGGGCAGGGACACCCCTGGGCTGACACCACCCCCGCACCTGTGGGACCTCACGGGGCTGCGGGACCCCCCTGGCCCCGGCCCTCCCTGCGGGACCGCGTTCATCCCGAGCGGCGCGCGGCCGCCTGCCCGCCTCGGTGAGGTCACGGCGGTGACATCATGGCTGCGTCACCGCCTCTACGCCCAATGAGGGGAGAGGAAGGAAATGACGTCACCCCCCGCGCCCCGCCGGTTTTAAATTTTCAATTGGCGGCGGCCAATCGGCTCGCGCCGTGCGCCGGCTACGCCCTCCATTTCGTCACGGCCCCTGGCCAATGGAATGCCGCGCTTCCCCGCC
>VZRW01011345.1:47462-75220 GCA_013398125.1 Aegotheles bennettii | reverse complement strand
CCTCACGCACAGCGGCCTCAAGGAGACGCTGCTCGACTTCCAGTGGGACCGCCCCGAGATCGCGTCCCCCGCCAAGCCGCTCCGCAGGGGCCGCGGGACGGGGCCGGCCGCCGGCGAGCCCCCGGAGGGGCAGGCGCCGCCCGAGGGCTTCGTCAACGCCGTCTTTCTCTTCTCGCCGTGCCCCCACTCGCGGAGGGAGCTGCGGCGCTTCGTGTCGGGCAGCGACGCCCCCGCCTCCCCTCGGCGGCCGCCCACGGTGCAGGAGCTGGCGGAGAAGCTCCTGCCCAGGAACGTCCAGGAGCTGCTGGCCGAGCAGAAGATCACCTTGTTCTGGGTGGACACTGCCGAGTGGTCTCAGGTATGGGGGTACACCATCTCCTGCCCAGCCCTGCCCTGGAGGGAGGGGGGCATTTGGGCGCTGTAATCTCTGAGTGGTGGGGAAGGGTCCTCGGTTACTGCCACATAACCTTGTTGGGTGAGGAACTGAAGGCTGGAAGGGTGCTTCTCCCCATGGAGATGTATGAGTTGAGTAACTGCATGGTGTTCGTTGATGGGTTAGCTGTGCTTTGAGGTGGGTGGGAGTTACAGCTGTCCACAACTGCAGATAAGCAGCCTGACAAGTCAGGTGTCTAGACGTGTGCTTGAAAATATCAGCCACCTCCCAGTTCAGTGGAAATTGTTTTCCTCATTGGGCTCCTGAGGAGGTGAATAACCTCCATAAGAGCACTTGGAGAGCACAGTGTTAAGATGCTCTGTGTTTCTCACATCAGCTTTCCTGCACACATGCAGTCTCTTTGTCTGGATGGAGGTTATCTCACTGCTGATGTTAATTTGAGATCTCTCTTGTTACTTTATTTCAGCTGATCGAGTCTCCAGATCATGTTGGGTACTGGACAATGTTTGAACTGCTCCGCCAGGTGGGAGGCACCATTTTGCCATCTGAAACCTTGCTGCAGGGTCTGAGTCACCACGGGGCAGATCTGGCTCACGGCTTTCTGGGAGACTCAGGTTCACCAGTGCCACAGGCAGTGCCTTGGACCATGCTCCTGCCCTTGGATGCAACTTTGAGCTGCTTGTTCTCGAAGTCATCTGTGTTTCAAGCAGTATTCCCCCAGCAAGAAGGAATGATGTTCCTCAGCATGCCTGGTAATTAAAAAAAAACCCAAATAGATGTGCATAGCAATAACTGTGATCTCTCATGCAGGGTCCTTGATGAGTTTCCCTTGTGAACAGTGTGTGTAGAAGTAATTTCAGATACATAAGAGCCCAAGTTTAAAAAAAATAAGTCCTGCATGTGCTCTGGTTCCTCTGCTATAAGAGCTATAGGCTNTGGGCGCTGTAATCTCTGAGTGGTGGGGAAGGGTCCTCGGTTACTGCCACATAACCTTGTTGGGTGAGGAACTGAAGGCTGGAAGGGTGCTTCTCCCCATGGAGATGTATGAGTTGAGTAACTGCATGGTGTTCGTTGATGGGTCAGCTGTGCTTTGAGGTGGGTGGGAGTTACAGCTGTCCACAACTGCAGATAAGCAGCCTGACAAGTCAGGTGTCTAGATGTGTGCTTGAAAATATCAGCCACCTCCCAGTTCAGTGGAAATTGTTTTCCTCATTGGGCTCCTGAGGGGGTGAATAACCTCCATAAGAGCACTTGGAGAGCACAGTGTTAAGATGCTCTGTGTTTCTCACATCAGCTTTCCTGCACACATGCAATCTCTTTGTCTGGATGGAGATTATCTCTCTTGTTACTTTATTTCAGCTGATCGAGTCTCCAGATCATGTTGGGTACTGGACAATGTTTGAACTGCTCCGCCAGGTGGGAGGCACCATTTTGCCATCTGAAACCTTGCTGCAGGGTCTGAGTCACCACGGGGCAGATCTGGCTCACGGCTTTCTGGGAGACTCAGGTTCACCAGTGCCACAGGCAGTGCCTTGGACCATGCTCCTGCCCTTGGATGCAACTTTGAGCTGCTTGTTCTCGAAGCCATCTGTGTTTCAAGCAGTATTCCCCCAGCAAGAAGGAATGATGTTCCTCAGCATGCCTGGTAATTAAAAAAAAACCCAAATAGATGTGCATAGCAATAACTGTGATCTCTCATGCAGGGTCCTTGATGAGTTTCCCTTGTGAACAGTGTGTGTAGAAGTAATTTCAGATACATAAGAGCCCAAGTTTAAAAAAAATAAGTCCTGCATGTGCTCTGGTTCCTCTGCTATAAGAGCTATAGGCTTGTATTTCTGGTCTAGTCTCTTCAGTTCTCCATGCTTCCAGAAGGTTGGATGCCTGAAGAGCCCTTTGCTGGTCCCACCCTACGTAGATATACACCTTTTTTTTCTACGTGCTTTGTCCAGCTTCAATTTGGCTGAACTAAGAATACAAATAAAAAGTTCCTTCAAGAGAAAGCAGGTTAACTTTGAAGCAACGTGAAGTGTGCATTGTCTCTTTAGTTGTCCCTTTGTGCACTCAGTTCCTTTGTGAGAACTTGGGAAGATCAGTTCCACAATACACTTAGGGTAGAACTATTAATAGTTTAATCTCTGAATTTATTTTTCTTGCACTGAAGCTGTCTCTGCATCTAGATGAAAAACCTCTTTTACAAGCTTTAGGGCTTTTGCTTTATCTTATCCTTGCACAGGAGGAAAGAAGCAGGAAAGCTGTGCTGTGATCCTGGAGCCCCTAGCCATGGGCCAAAGACACCTGCGTTGCCCAGTCAATATCTTCCTGAAGGGGAGCCTGACAGGTTGGAGCTTGATGCAGGCCAGCCCCTTCCTCACAGAGAGCTGGATACTGCAGAGCCCGCAGGCAGAGCAGAACGGGTCGCTGTTCCATCAGCTGTTACAGAGTCTGGTGACTGAAGAACTGCACGTGGTAACTCTTTCCTTTGCCTTAAACTGATATCCGTTCTGAAACGAGCAGTGACAAAAGGGCTGACAGTGTATCATGGTGTGAGGACCATAACAGTGGTGTTTGTTGCACTGCAGATGGCTTGCTTGCAGATAAATTCAGAATGTTCTTTAGAAGATCATGTAAATCTATAGCCTGTTTGTAAAGTATCAGTACTCAAGTCACTGTATTTCTAGATAATGTAAACTTTTCTTTTTTTTCCATGTAGGTTGCTGAGGTATCTCTATCTACAACTTGGTGCCCCTGCACTGCTGTTTTGTCCCCCCTTTCTGAGAGCACTGCAGTTCTGACTGTGCTTGGTACTGAGAAGACCGCTGAGGTTCAGCGATGCAGCCTTGAAGGAGCTGTAGTGGAAAACTCCCCCCAGGACCATGCTCTTCACCTCCCAGATGTTGTGAATAGTGTGTTGAGTAAAATTGATGAGTCTGTGGAAGATCCTCTGGCCAGTATGGGTGGGTGTCAGGAAATGCAAAAGAAGATGGTTCTTTTGATCATCTTTAGATCTGATGTAGAGTGGAAAAATATAAAGCAAATTATTTCCTCAGTGAGGAGTCTCTCATATTTGGGACTTGTTAATTTTGTCTTCTGTGGCTTGGCCTTGTGGTGTGACTCAGAAATCGGTGCTGATGTGCCTGTTTTACTGACAGAGCATTAGTTTCCATTAGCTTGTAGATAAAATGCAGCAGCTTGTGCCTGGGGACATGTCTTTTAGAATAAGGTTTCTAAAATGTGTCACATGGGCCACGTGAGGCCAGTGAAGCCTTGGGATGTGGCTGCAAAGAGGCTGCTTTGGCTCAGCTGCTCTGTGTTAGGGTGACTCTTCACCTGATGTCTTGGCTATTAAATTGCCCCTCCAGGAGCAAAGGTTTGGAAACATCTGCTTCAGAGCCTCTGTGAAGGCTGGGACCTTTTGACAGTTTGTTTAGCTTCCTTCTAATTTTTCTATGTGTGTCTGTTCACAGAAGAAACTCCTGTGCCAGAGTGGGTCCAGCGGGAACTGGCCCATACAGGGAGGTGGCATCCGTCAGTGCTTGAAGCATGGTATCCTTCATCGAATGGTTGTGGAGCAAGCTCATACCTGATGGAATCATTCAGGTATTTTTTTTTTGTCTTTGAGTAATAATCAAGGGTTTCTGCTTCCTGTTAAGGGAGTATGGCTGTGGTGTTGCTGAGAGTTCTAAAATTAAATGCTCCCCTCAATGCTTTTATATCTGTACTCAGTTTACTATGTGCTTTTGCTTGGAAACAGCCTCTGTGGGTGAGTAGCAGCTTGTGTGGATTAAGATCTTGACAGTTTCGGGAGTGATGCAGGTGACTTGAAATCACCTAAGGTGCTTGGGAAAACATCAGACTTCACCTCATCTTATGGTCTGGTAAGATCCACTGTGAGATACTGAAGACCAGCAGTTGTGTTATCACAGTTGGTATTCAGTAGGAACTGATGCAGGGTAGATGAAATAGCACAAAGCTGCTCGTGTAGTTCTGTGGCATGGGCCAGTGGGATATCCACTGTACATCAGGCAGTTCTTGTTTCCAGCTTGATGTGATCCTTTTAAGAGGGTGGTTTGGGGTTTTTGTGTCTCAAGAGTTTTGGGGAGCAGGCATTGAAAGAGCACTAGCATGTGCTACTTGGACTCTATTACTGTGCTTCCCAAGGACTGGCACCTAGAAAAATCTGGTCCATGTTCACGAGGAACAGGGGATATGCTTCCTAATCACATATGTTTTTGATAACTGTATTGGATGGCTCTTTTATAGACTCCTGCAAGTTCCTTCTGCTAATGGGCAGGATGATGCAGACCAATCTGAAGTGGAACTCTCAGAAAGTCTCTCTGAGCTATACCAGCAAAAATTCAGTGAAGGATCTGCTGCAGCTGGACCAGGAAATAATAAAAAAAGGCGTATGTATAGTTAGGGGTTATATGTGCGTGTTATTAATTACAGATTAGAAAGATTTCTCAGCAGGCCTTTGTAATGCATGAGCCCTAGAGATCTGTACTGTCTCAAGTAGTGGCATGCTTCAGGTTTTTACTTAGAGACAGCATCTTTTACATATTAATATTAGGATTGTTTAGTGCAACCCAAATAATTCTTTAATTCAGGGCTGCACAGTGACTGACAAAACTGTTAAAAAGCAGTATGCAGATCTCTGCAGTTTCACTGATTGTTGAAATAGGGATCACTCCAGCTACTAGTAAATGTTGTAAACTATCAACTTTGTTCTAATTTGGAGAAATAAAACACTTCTAGAAGAGTTTAATCACTGCATTTTAGTACATTAACCTCAGTTGCATATACCCTGACCATTTTTTTCAGCTAAGGTTTACTAATCTTGCTTGACAATGACACAGAATTCAGTATTATGCTCTGCATTGGCTGGAGCTCCTGCCCCAGTGTGTCTGACAGTAGAACTCCCTTTTTGTGATGTTACAGGTGGCGTTCCCCGAACTCCAGTCAGGCAGAAGATGAAGACCATGTCCAGATCCCTGCAGATGCTCAACGTAGCAAGACTGAATGTCAAAGCGCAGAAGTTTCAACCTGATGATGTGGCACCAGCAGTGAATGAGAAGGTACCACAGAAGCTTTCAGCAAAAAGACTGGATGAAAAGGTGGAAGAAAAGGAAAAGGCACTTAAAATCTCAGTAGGTGTGTTCAGTCAGTCCTGGTGTTTGTAGGAGGTCATAGGGGATCTTTATGGAAGTGAGAGGGAAGGATAATAATGGAGTACTAGGTGCTGGGGAACAGATCAGTATTTGGATTCCTGTATCTTCAGCTTAGTTAATTTTTTCCACCCTTCCGCCAGTTTCTATAAATGTTTCCAACCTCATGTTAACAGCTACTCCTGGGTCTGGTTTTCTGCCCTGTAGCCATCTGAAAAAAGCACTAAAGAACTTTATTTTTAACCAAAAGAAGTAGACGGAAGCATCCGTCCAGGTGTAACTGGAAATGTAGTCTTATTTACTAATTATGCAGAATTAGTGAGCATTTCTTGACTGCTACAGCAGCCTGAAAGCTTGCTGATCTACTTGCAACTAAGCTTATCATTTGTCATGCTGTGTGTGTTATGTTTGTCAGCATTCTGTGGTCTGGATGTGCTTTTGCTGGAGAAGATCTTTTTGATGACCTCCTGTGTTCCCCTCTTCAGCTGGAATGAGTTTTATCAGCAAGGTGTGGTGAACAGGCATGCAGTTAACCTAGACTGTTTCCTTTGCAGACTTTAAAACTGAGGAGGAACTGCAGTCCCACTTAATTGCGAGCTACCAGAAGGCTGTTGCTGAGGGAATTCTTTCATCTGGGTGTGCCCAGCATATGATTGTGGCCATTAAAAAGTTCTTGAAAGTACGAGATGCCAAAGAGAGAGAGGTAGGTAAGAGCATGCGGGCATCTGGAAAGTAAAGTTTTTGCTATTTCAGGCTGCCTTTTCCTTTATCTTAGTTGAAGTTTTTATGCACAGTTGCATGTAGTCAAAACCACAGCCACTGACTACTTCCATCTGTGTCGAGTCAATAGTGAAAAACTGTAGGTAGTTGTAAAGTGTAGGAAAATCCAGTTCAGTGAATGGTTTACACCTTTGTTAGAAATAGCAACAGCTCTTTCCTTTACATTGACCTCATTCTGAATTCTAATTTGTTATTCAAAGACAGTATTTTAAAAAATACACTCTTGCAAACCCTATTTTAAAAAAGATGTCTTCTGGTTTTGCTTTACATGGCAAATCTAGGCCTACTACTCCAGGAGAGAGAAATAGCTCAAGGTATTTCTTACTGTAAGACTATAAATAGTGTTAGAGATTGTAACTCACTGTAAACAAAATTGGTAAACTTGTGAATAATTGAAAGAAATACCATGAAAGACACATTCATGGTTACTGAAGAAGGCCTGCAGCTACAAGTGACCTGCTCTGTGATTTCAAGCTGTAAGTTCTGTGTGTAATGTCATTGTGGCTTTCCTACTGAAAGAAAAATAATTCCTTTCCTTGAAAGAGAAGAAAAAAATTCAGCCATTCCCAAATGAATGGGTCAAGAGAGGATGGGAGAAAAACCTGTCCTGCAGACAGGGAACAGACTAGAAGTTTTTGCTGTAATTACTTGTCTCTGCAGGTGGATTGTGTGGAAAGAGTGAGGAACCATCTCCTGAAGACCAGCAAAATGCTCAGACAACAGCACGGCTCACAGAAGGAGACCAAAGTCAGAGAGTAAGAGGTGTTTACTTCAACTTCTGAGATACTATGGTTAGCAGTTTTTAATGGTGGCTTTTTTGTACAAGTGGAGAAGCATATTCCTAGGAGAATATTCTGGTCACAGTAAAAGCATTTCATTAAATGCAAATATACATATGCTGTGTGATAAGCATTGCAGCCTGTATCTAAACTTGAGGCATCTGCCCTGCCACCAAAATGAAATACTAACCAAATTATGCTGTCAAAAGGAGCCACTTCCCCTCCCGTTGCTTTTTGGAGCGTACCTTTTGCAGTAAATATGCTGTGTCCACCAGAAAAAGGCAGTGAAGCACTACTTTTTTTTTTTAGGTGCAGACTTCAGGTGTTTTTGCGCCTTGAGTTGTGTCTGCAGTGCCCTTCGCTGCAAAGCAACGCTGAGGAAATGGAGCAGCTCTTAGAAGAGGCAAGTAGTCCAGGTTATGTTTCTGAATGGCACTAGAAATGCAGACCCAGAACCTGTAGTTTTCCCCTAAATTTACTGTAACCATGTTATGTTTCCTGCTAAAAAAGCAATACCTGGTGTTACAACTCTCCCACCTGACTTTCTCTTCCAGATGACAGATATGCTGCGCATTTTATGTCTGACTGAAGACCCAGGGTATCTTACAAAATTTCTAGAGGAATTACTAGAATTGTAAGTTCTTTAGGATGATGTAAGTGTTACTGGGGACTGTGATTTTGGTTGAATATCTTCTTTGAGTAAACAACGATCTACAGCTTTTATTCGCTGCATCCTTATGTTCTGCTTGTTACACTTGATCTTGATTAAAGAAAAAGGAGCTGATAAGTGAACTAGTGAAAACCCAAGGGTTTGTTTTTTAATTGACACTGAAGAACAAAAATCTAGTTCAAACATTGGAATTGAGATGTCAACAGTTTTGTGGGGAATTGTATTTAATGTGGGTTCTCTGATGCTCTAGGTATATGAATTCTATACCAAAGACCCTTGGAGATATTTACTATGGTCTTGGTACGCAAATACCCCCGAAGCTGGCATCTGTTCTGCCTTCAGACTTCTTCAGTGATGACTCTGTGACTCTGGATAGCAAATCTCCAGGCCTTCCACTATCTTTATCATCTGCCTTAACTCCTGGTGCTGTTGGACTATGCACTGAGAGTGACCAGCTGGAGGAGCTGCGCACCCGATCTGCCAAGAAGAGAAGGTAATAATTCTGAATAGGAGAAAGCTTGTTGCTGCCTGGACTGTGGCTGAGGAGTTATTTAGACTAAGCTCAGTAATCTGTTTCTTGATAGCTAGTTGGGCCAAGCTGACACCTGCTGATAGCCCTGAAACCACTTTTCATTGTAACTTACCATTGTTGGCTGTACAAAAGTGTAATCTCAATTCTGTGTGTGTATCTTGTGCACAAGTAGAGTTAAGGACCATCTTCTAGAAGAGGAAGATGGTCTACTGTGCAGTAGGTGACCCTGTATTGTTAAAGTTACTACTGTGATTTCCTGTAGACCTCTGTGTTTAACAAATTGTGAAACGAGTTTTAATAACAACCTTACAGTTAGATATAGCTATTTGTATTGCAAGTCAGCTTTGAGTGTTGTAACCTAAGCAAGGTGCCAAGGCAAAGAATTTGCAATCTGAATTTAGGTAAAGACTTCATATCTCTAGAGTCAAACACAAGTTTAATTGTCATTAGGTTGATATCTACACTTCTGATCCTATTTTAACTTAATCTTTGTATGCTTTCTAAAGGAGTAATATATTAGCCAGACACAGGAGCATGACAGAAGCGCCGCAGAACTTGCGTCAGATTGAGATTCCCAAGACAGCCAAGAATCCTGTCAGAAAGGTAATACTTCCAAAAGGATTATGTGGGGGTTGCTTCAGCAGGGGTGCAGCAACGTTATGAAGTGACACTTGCAAATGCAAAAACACTTGTGCTGTATTCACTTAATAACTATGTCCCATATCAGCTGTATGGAGCTCAAAGTAGTTTTGGAGGAGAACATGGAATGTGTGGTTTAGAGCTTACAGTTAATATTCATAATAGTTAAACCAACATTAAACTACTGGTGAGGCTAATTCCTTCTCTGTTTCAGGAGAACTCGCGTTCTTACCTTGCTTCTGAGAAGTCCCAACAAATGCCTGTCTTGCAGAAAGAAGCAGTGCAAGGTATATTGACTTCTAGCTTTTCCATGGAAAGGTGCGTCTTCAGCACATGTTCTCCCTGTAAATTTTAGTGAGCTGTAATGAAATTATGCTGAAGCATTCTGGAAATCTGAAGGAAGTTTTGCTGAATCATGCAAGAACTGAGGGGAAAAAATAATCTGCATTCTGTATGTGCTCACATGCAAAAATCCTGATCACTGCAAAGAAAAATCTTTCTGTTCTTCCTTGAATCTTGCAGTTATTTCCATCTTTTTCTGTCCTAAAAAAGAAATGAGGACAGGAGTGAGCTCTTACACCTGGAAATAGGAGGTCTCTCTGCAAAATACTTCAATAAAATTCAATCCCACCTATGTTCTCTGAGCTTACGTGTGCCTCAGTTGAGATGTTGTAGCTCGCTTAATGTAACTCCATCTGGGACACTGGCTGCTTTTTCTGCTGTGGCATCTGCTTGTAGGTTATTACTAGAATAATGCAAATAATGCAGATTTGTAAGAAGTCCAGGATGGATTTAAAAGAGGACATGTTCCAGGTGCAGAAAAACAATATTCAGTGCTTTCTGGCCTCTAAAAAGTTGGTTTTCTACACCAGTAGGTGATGTTGCCATCTCTAATGGCCTGATAAAATGATCTTTATTTTTTTTCCCTTTTCTTCCATTTAATCCAATCACTTCTTGCTTTGTCTTGACTGATAGAGGTTACAAAAGTAAGGAGGAACCTCTTCAATGAAGAGATAATTTCACCATCAAAAAGGTCTATGAAGAAGATGCCTAGGAGCCAGTCAGTATCTGCTGTGGAAGGCCTACGAAACAAATGCGCTGATGAGGGCAGTAAAGGTAGGACGTGACTTCCACATGGATTGTTGTGGAAGAGCTTTTGCTAAAATTCCTATTCTTGCATCCTCAGTTCTATGAAATGACTAATAAAGCTATGTTTTTAATGAAGGATAAAATATCTTAGATCAGTGCTGTAGTGTTTGGATGGTGCCTAGGATGGTACTGAAACGCAAACCTGTTTTTTTACTGAACTCCCTACACCTCAAAGAATATAAATTTTAAAAATGCTTGGTCAAAAAGGATCTGTGAATGAAAGATGAAAGGTAAAAGTTATCTCAGTAGGTTAATTGTCTGACACAGTTCTACTAATAAATAATATCAAGGGAGTGGGAAGGGACTCTGAAATACATGATGATAGCTTATGAGTGCACAATGATTCCATATTGGCTGTCACTTTTGAACTGAAGCCTGTACAAAACTGTTGTAACTGCTTTGTAATTGTGCAGTGTTACAGCTCTTGCTTGATTTTTAGATCATCGCAAGTTATTGACCAAGAGAGTTGCAGAAACACCACTACATAAACAGGTGTCCAGGAGGCTACTGCATAAACAGATCAAGGGCCGGTGAGTTAAACTATTCCTGAATTTATTCAGTAAGTGCTGGATATTTAGTTAATGGCTTTGAGCACAAGAACCAGGTGTCATCTTTGTGGTCAGTGTCATCTTCACCCATGGCAGCAAGAGAACCAGTGGTGGCTAAATTCTGTTGTCTGAAAGGGGGGAAATGTTGCCTGTTTCATTGTGTAAGTCAGGATTAATTCCAGCAGCAAACTGTTGTTGGGGTTTAGTTGCTGCTTCAAGGGCTTCTGTAGAAAAGGCCTGTGCTGTGATTTGTGGAATCCAGGCTGAAATTCAGCATTTATTTCCATGCTGAACTGTTACCTGTACCACAGCTAGACAGTTACCCACGCTCAATCAGATGTTAATAGGAGGCAAAATGCTTACTAATTGCTCATTTAGATTAGCCCACAAAGCAGTGTATTGTTGCAGAATAGAGCATTGCTTTTCAGTCTTTATGGTAAATTCTGATTTTGTAAATGTCAACAGTATGTAAAGTCCAGAATATTGGCTGTTTTTCAAGGTCTTCTGATCCAGGCTGTGACACTGGTGTTGTAGAAGAGTCTCCAGAGAAGGCCATGAATGGTGAGCACTTCTTTTAAATTTTTCTATTTTTATTAAAGATGTTTTTGTGGTGTTGCAGCTCATAAGATGAGCATGCCTCAGTTTAGGTAACTTATGAATAGTAAGTACAAAAGTGCTGTGTCCTGTTGGTGGAGCACAGCCGTCTCTGACAGAACCAGTTGCTGCTCACTGCTTTGACAACCCTCTATAGTAGAAGTTAAGAAAGGTGGATAGTAACTATTTTAAATGAAAATACATGAAGGACTTTGAGGGTGAACAAGATTCTGAGCTGCTATAATTACTGTCAAGCCAACACATGCAGGAGTTTTTTAATGTAACTTCAATGTATTGTGCTGTGACCCTAACAGTGCTCTGATTCCTACTGTAACAGATCTCCACCTGGCTTTGTGGAGTGTCACTATGTTGTGCTGGCTACTGATTTTTCTTATCCCTAGGAAGGAAGAAGAAAATAGCATGGTTGGGCAAGCAGGAAGATGAAATCCCTAGTAAAAAGAGACAGGAGAATTAACTAATCTTGTAACCTGGATGTAACTTGAATTTAACATAGCTTTTTCTCTTTTCCATATAATTGCTAGAGAGGGATGAGAGTAAGAGACTTGGAGGAGGGGGCATCATGATTTGGAGGGAGATTTGTATGCATTAATATTCCAAGTCCCCAAGAAAGTTTAAGCTTTCGTCTTTGCATGTTTGCCTCCCCATGAGATAGATAGTATGGAAGTTTCTTCTTAGAATGTGTTCTTATCAGTTCTGAACTATTCCTGAAGATCTCCCCATTCTTGAGGGAGAAAGAGGGCTCAATCTCCAATATTCTTTCCTTTCTAGAAGGAGGTTTGAGAAGAAGCCCACGCATCAAACAGCTGTCTTTGAACAGGACCTGCTCTGGTGTTTTCCATTCCATTACACAGCCCAGCTCACAAAATTCACAGCGAGTACATCGGGGACAACAGGAGAGCAGTATGCTGCAGGATGTAGAAGGTACTGAATATCAATTCCCAATTCAAGCAGACTGATACTGCTGATCTGAAAAGCTGGCATGGATGGCTGCGAGTTTGATTTGATTTGGCTGTACAAGAGACTGTAAGAAGCTAAGAGCTATCATGTGCTATCTCCTGTAGACAGAAATTCATCCCCAGTAATTCTTTTTGAATTTGGAGGCCAGTAAGGCAGCTATTTCTATGAATACGCTGCCAACTTAAGAAACCAGTCATCTAACAGAATACCACTGATTGTCAGCCTGCATTCCTTAAGTGCAGTGAAATCCCTGTAAAATACGGGACAGAAATCCTAAAGCTGCTTTCAGGCTACTCTGTGGCAGCATAAAGCAATGACTGATGGGATCTTCTTTGCTGGCTTTCTCAGTAGGATTATCAGCTATAAATGGTGACATTCAGTTCTTTATATTGTACTTACTAGAATCCTTAGTCAAGAACCAGAACTTTCTTAAGCTACAAGCTATAAATAGAATAAGAGGCTGAGCTATTTTGTACCTTTTTTTCCCCACTAGAACAGTCTTTCCACAGACGGATATTGGTTTCATTTTGGGAAATAACAGTAGTTCTGGTGAAGCCCTTAACACTTTGGCTAGAAAAGAACATGCCAGGGCTATAGGCTTTTGTACACTGCTTGTGCATACATCAGAAGTGATGGAGATGATTGTTTGTGGCAGGTTACCTGCTGTTAGTTGAATTGTACTGCTCCACTTTATAGGCATTAAGCAGCATTCAGAGAGCCCCCCTGTCCGGACTCCCAAGAGGCTTTTCTTTGGTGCAGTCATTGACACGTGTAGCTCTGCAGTGAAGCCTTCGTCTGGAAGGAGGAGAACAAGAACAGATTCCTTACACTTAGAGGAGCTAACTGCCTGTCAGGTAGAAACACTTAACCTCTCTGTCCTCCCATCTCCTTTTTCCATTCATGCTTAGTGGGACCTGTGCCTCTTAAATTTAGTGTTTCTGTTTAATCAAATAGTTTGTGTGTTGAATCTTAAGAAGTAAATATCGAGGGGGTAGATAATACTGCTGGAATAGAACAAGCATGACTCTTGATTTCTTTTTCCCTTGTAGACTCCTAGAAAAACACCTCATAAGCTTGCTCAGAAGCCACTGAATTCTGCCAGTAAGCTACCAAGGAGATCACCTCGCATTCTCCACAGGACACCACAGAAGCTGGAGAAGACTCCTGGCAAAAGTCCAGCTGCTAAGCAGACTGCAGCTAAGTGTCTGGGAAAGTACTTTTCTTCTTATCCTGTACAAAGGGTCAAGTCACCATCTGTGTTAAGGGAACGTAAGAGGGTTCACTTACTGCGAGGAACTTCTAAGGATTGTTCTCCAACAGGAAGACTTTCCCCTTCTTGCAAAGAGGCTGGCTTACAAACACCAGAACATGAAGGGCTTGCAGGGCTTAACGCCCCATTATTACCTCTGACAGATTCAAATCCAGCTGCTTCTCCCCCCTCTGCCATCCAGGAAAGATGTCTTACAGAACTGTGCACTCCAAGACGTTCCTTGAGATACCTCTCAAAATTAACATCTCCACTTGGTACTAGGAGGCAAATACTCCAAAAGGAAATTCAGTCAGATCCATTATCTCAAGCAACTAAAAGTACTCCCAGGAAACCTGAAGATCCAGGTTCAAAATTATGCCCACTGAGTGCAGAAGTATCACAGCTCGCTGTGAGGCTAGAGCCTCCCTTCAGTCTTCCTCTCCATGAAAGTTCTATAGATACTGTGGCAACCTGCTCTTCTTCCCATGTGCAGGATGGGGAGCCTGACTGGCAACTTAGTGCATCTAAACCATCTTTTCAAAACTCTCCAGGTATTACTGGCACTTCACTGAGGTCCCTGCTTCACACATCCAAGCAGGCCAAATGTGAACCAAATTCTGGAGGAGAGAGCCTCACACTTGAATGTGCAACAACTTCTAAAAATAAGGACCACTATCACTATAGTGGGGGTAACTCTTCTGTAGAAAGCCTCCAGCTTTGTCAGTCCCATGTTACTGAAAGTACCCCTGTATCAGAGAAGAATAAACAGATGGATGTGGCGTCTCCAAAGTCTTTTCCAAGAGAGGACTTGGAAAACTTGGAGAAGCATTTGTCTCCAAAGCCTTCTGCTGAAGGGCAGGTACATGCAGAGAATGTTGAGATGGAGGGTGAGCAATTGGTTGAGGAGGGGAGCTCCAATGCAAACACCTGTGAATCCTTCCTAAGTGGTTCTCAAATAATTAGTGATGATTTGGAACAAAGAACCTCGCTGAGAGAAGTTGAAGACTCAGAGGGGCTGAAGACTCAGAGTCTTAAGAGACACTCCAGATTTACTCTGAATACTTCACCTCCTTTTCCAAAGTCTCCTCCTGCCTATTCTTTACGCTGCACTGCAGACAGGAGACAGCGGGAGGCTGCAGCACGGATGGAGAATCCTCAACTTCTAGCTAAGTTCTCTACTCCTAAAAGTCGCTGCAAACTGCCTTCTGCTAGCCCACCAACTTACGAGGTTGAACTCGAAATGCAAGCTTCAGGCCTGCCCAAGCTTCGCATTAAGAAAATTGGCTCTTGCTCATCATTGGAAGTTCAACCTGAAGCAAGTGCCAGCAAACCAGGAGAGAGCCCCTTTGGTGATCTTGCTATGACCTGGTGTAGCAAGCATCCGGGAAAGCTTGCAGCTGCCTGTGTTTCACCCTCCTGCTTTGGCTCTTTCCACAGTACACCTGGGAAAGGTGGAGGACAGACCTACATATGCCAGTCATACACCCCAACAAGCTGTGCCTCTAATGCCACCTCCCCGTCCCCCTTGGAAGCAGGAGTTCCCCGGACACCTTCTCCAAAGCAGAAGGGGAAGACCACCCCTGATGCCATCAATGATTGGCCTCGGAGAAAGAGAGCAGCAGGCAGCACTGCTAATGCTGGCTGGGGCCAGAGCGAGAAGAATGCTGACGAGCAGAAGAGAATGTCCACAGGCAGAGAAGGAGAGACGAAGATCTCAGAACATTGCAGCAGCAAAGTAACAAATCCTTTTGGGGAATTTGAACTGGAAGGGATTTGCAGGCTCCAGGATCAGGCATCTCCTGGTGACTCTGAAACCAGGGCTGATGAGGATTCTGCAGTGGGAACTTCTGGCATGAAGTCTCGGAAGCGGGTCTTCATGTATCTGTCACCAGAAAAGGAGGAGAATCGTGATCCTAAGAGATCTTGCACTGACAGGTGTAGCTTGGATCTTACGGGCTTATCCACAGATGAGGGCAACAGCAGCAAATCGAGGATGGACTCCGTACCTCCTGAGAAACCAGGAGCACGTGCACTCATAACTCCTGAGCAGCATGGCTGTGTAGGGGATGATGATGTCTTCCTTTTGTCAGGTAATTAAGTGGCATGAGTGACATGCCA
This sequence comes from Aegotheles bennettii, assembly GCA_013398125.1. Classification (NCBI taxonomy): domain Eukaryota; kingdom Metazoa; phylum Chordata; class Aves; order Caprimulgiformes; family Aegothelidae; genus Aegotheles; species Aegotheles bennettii. Next base: position 59,628 of record VZRW01011345.1, on the reverse strand, counting down.
TTGAAACTGAGATGGTTAAAAATGTGGGGTAGGCAAAAACAAGAACAAAACTGTTTGTTTTCTCTCTGACTATCTGGGAGAGAATGGGTTGTAAATGACATGGAAATTAATTATGTGGAGAGGCAGATACAAGATGTGTGTTCATCAATGGAGTGTTAGTGATGGGAGAGAGATCAGAAGTATGAAAGAGCAGGAGGCTGGAGGAATTGAAAGTTGGGAAACTTGGGGAGAGAGGATCACAACTGCACCCAGCTGCTGTGTTGTGAACAGTGATAACTTGGGAGTAAAGGTGGTGTGAGGTAACTGCTGTATGCAGAGTGGAGTGCAAACTGGGAGAAGTGGTAACTCCTCTATTGCAGTACATGTCAAAATCAGACCAGGTGACTTATTTGCTAATGCTGCAGCTGTTTCTGCCCAGCATCCAGTGCCAAAGTTAATTTTCTTAAGTCTAAAGCTTGGCTGCTGCAGTACAGGCTGGAGCCTTGGTGGACTAGTCCTGTGGATGTTGATATTTATTGGTGCCCCAGTTCTACCTCCCTGGGGTGGTGGGCCCACTGAAAGTGGCTCTCAGAAACCACTGCTTTGCTAGCAGTAACCTTTTATTGGTAGGTATTTAATTTTATCTCTTTGCTTTTGCTGTGAGTACATGTGAGATATGATTCAGCTGTCCTGGTGAAACAAGCTGTGTCAGCTCTAAGCCAGGCCTTGTGGATTTCAAATATTTAATCCAGTATTGTTTCAGAAATCACATGTTTCAGGGGGCTGTGGCAGATGTTCTACAGTCATTGCATACCCTGAAGCATTAAGCTTCAGTGGCTGTTTTCTCTTGCAAGAAGTTTGTGTACAGCAGCAGTGTCTTACTCATTGAACAGGTATCATGGAGAAAAATAGGCAAACTTAAAGCAATATTAGTCTGTATTCAGGACATGGAGTAATAGCAGTATTAGCTTTAAGCCGGTCCTGTAAGAGACTTTCTGTACCTACAGACCTTGATTTTGTATTTACAGACCATCATGGTTATAACAGTTTTCTTCCAGGACACATGAGTTAATGTAGTTACTCTTCATTTTAATACAAGTGTTCACTTTTCTACTAACACACCTAAGAAAATTAAATGAGCCAAGAGCCAATTCCAGGCTGCCCTTTACCTTTCTTGATGCCAAAAGGCCACTGTGCTAGCCTAGATGTTATTTCAGATAAAGCATCACTTGTGCTGATGGTATTCAAGGAAGAATAAAGGCTGTGTATGAGACTTGCCTGAAAGCACTCGAATTGTCAGTTTGCTGCAGCATCTCATTTTGCTTCTCCAGGCTCAACTCCACCAGTGAAGAGCGTGCTTTCTGCCAGCAGCCTTCTAGCACTGACCCAGTCTCCACTGCTGTGCCAGGGACAGACGCCGCCGTCTCGGAGGAAGTGTGTCCAAGGTAACCCATGCTGTAAGGAAGGGCTGGGCTTCAGCAGACTTCAGGTGTCTAGGTGTGCCCTAGGCTTGCCTGGATCTGAGAGCAAAAGCATACTGAGCTAGGGGTTGGTCCCTGTGCAGAAAGCCCATGGCTGCATCTGCCACATCTGTATTCAGTGTCTCCATCTCTCACACTTCTAAGAAACTTGACATGAACTGGGAAGTCTGGAAGGGAGGGGAGGTGGCAATGAAGAGGAGTAGTTTGGTAAGTGCAGCTTACTGTTGTTGTTTCCTGTTGGTATTTGGCTTCTTGGAGTCACCAGTAAACTTTGGCTTTAATTTATTCTTTCTATTTTGTAGAAGAGGAATCCGATGCCTTCCAAATTACTGCCAACCAGGAGCTATCTCCATTCCCCATCATGGTTTCCAGGAAGCGTCCCCTTAGCAGGACTTACTTACGGAAGAAGCTGCTCAGCTGAAGTTTGGAGCCAGAACAGCATGGGAAACTCTGCATTATCTCAGCTGTACAATGTGTTTTTTAACAAGGACCTTATATTTGGTGCTGGACTGGAGCTGTCTTGTGTTAGTAGGAGATGGGATGCAAGTAAATGACAGTGGAAACAAGGACCACTCTACAAGTGTTTTTTAACCTCAATTGCAGCATCTCTCCATCCATTCAAAGCCTAGCTCAGTCTTTCTGGCAATTCTCCTGCACGTGGTAGCTGAGTTCTGCAGCGAAGATTCAATTCTGTTAGATGGAGAGGGAGAATTGTCACTTTTCTACAGTTTTCCTATCAAATAAACCAATGTGGACTTTCATTGTGTCACTTAACCAGAAATTTGTCTTTAGCCCAAGTATGGGCAAGGGATTGGGGCTGCAGGTAGAAGGATGCTGGAGGCAAACAGGTACCAAAGCTACATGCTCCTACTGTGTACCTTGTTCTGATACTAACTGGATCCCTCTGTCAGTTGCATCCAGTTTGCCTCAGCTTAGTGGAAAAATAACAAGCAGGTTAGGTGTCTCCTCTAGGGGAGGATGGTGTGCTTCCCAGCGATTTGTTTGTGGGAGACGTGCACCTGCTTCAAGGATGTGGATTGATACCCAAGCATGGAGCTCCAAGACTGCTACTTTCGACTAGGATGGATTCTTCTTTTCTCTACTTAAGATCTTAAGTTTTAACAGCAGAAATAAATGCTCTGAATTTAAATGTGCAGCCCAACCACACTTAGAGCCCTCAGTAACGTCCCCCCTCAGAACCACCCCCCTGCAGGCAAGATCAAATATCTAGGACATAAGGTGGTTCCTACTTGAGATGGTGGCCTTCAACTTGGTGTACACTACTGCTCAAATGGCAGTTGGAGCCATGTTCCTTGTGATCTCGGGCTGAAGCAGTGGCTTGCTTTTTTGGGGTCAGGCACCCAAGCTGCCATTCCCCCCCTTGCCCTTAAAGTGGGTGTGTGGGTTCTGCCAGAGTTGAACTTGTCTCCCTTTCTGAGGTGGATGGTGCCAGTGTGAAGTTGCAGGATTGTATTTTAACCACCTCCTACATCCAGACTAGAAGTTCTCCCAAAAGTAAGAAAATGCTGCTTAAAGCAGCTTAGAGGTAGAGCAGAAAATAGCACTGAACCAGGGTTGCTCTTATCCTGAATGCTTCAGGTGATGCTGCTGCTGTCTGGAGATGATTTTCCTGTAACTCCATGTAGGAAGCCTACCAGCTCTGGCTGTGAGCACTTACAAAGCAGGTACTTAAACATTAAGGCAGTGCTGGGACAGCAGCTGAGTTCTGATGCAGTGAGGTTTAAATAGAACTTCATTCCTGTGTACCCAGACTAAGTGATGCCTGGAGCCTCTGACAAATGCCTTTCACAAAACTCACTTGACTTTATTAGAGTTACAGTAGAAATGTAAAAAACCAACGGTACTACAAAAATCTATGTATGTGTTCTGCAGGACTGCAGAGCATCTCCCTCTGGGGCTGCTGGGACTGGGCAAGCCCTGCAGCAGAGGTTTCTAAGCTGTAAACAAGTTTTTAGTGTTGGAAGCCAGGGTGGGAGGTACCTCCCACCTCCCAGTGTTGAAGCTGACAGTGCAGGAGGAAAGGTGTCCAGACTGGCAGCAAGGTGGGGAATGCAGGCTGGGCTGGTGCTTGTTTCCCTTAAATGAAAAGTTGCATCCATCTTCCCAGGCATCTGAAACATAACAGGTCTGTACCCAGGCTGCTTGCAGGGTGTAAAGGCTCTCAAGCTCCTGTCTGCTGCTCCCTGCCCAGTGCCAGGTCGTTAAGCCTGGGCCTAGAGTGGGTTTTTCCTCACGTCTATCATGGCGGGGTGGTAAGGCATGGGGGTGATGCTTGGGCTGGCTCTGCGCAGCTCCCGGCGGGGCTTGGATGGAGGAGCAAGGCCCCGTGGTGGATGTGCCTCGTGGGGTTGCCCCGCTCTCAGCAGGAGCTCGGCCTCCCGCTGCCGAGGGTCCCCGGGGCTGTCGCTGGGCAGGGATGAACGCCGCCAGGTCGATGGCAGCGGGGCATACACCAGGTCCCTGCTCTCGTCCCTCACCCGGTGACTTTCTTCAGCGACGGGCTGCTCCCCCAGGCTGGGTTCCTCACAGGTCCTGAGCGCAGGGGCAGCTCTGTCCCCAGTGCCGTGAATGCTTCTGTCTGTGCCTGCTGGGAGAGATTAGGGCAGTCAGAGGAGCATCAGCATCTCCACTTTTCTCATCAGTCTGTGCCTGTAGAGCACTTGCTCAAGGCTAGCAGTGACCCGCACTGCTCCTGACCCACTGCCAGGGAAAGGAACTTAAACTCCCTTACGTTTAAGTTGGTAGGATCAGCAAAGCCCCAGCCTGGCTGTCCTCTCACCTTTGGTCTGTCCAGGATGGAAGTTCATGTTACTCAGCCTCTGGTTCAGCTCCTGGTTTGCCCACACGTAACGGCTCAGCTCCTTCTCCAACACCTGAATCCTTGCCTCGTACTGCAGCTTGCTGCCGGCCAGCTCCTCATCCATGTGCTCTGCAAGGAAAAGCAAGGGCATTTCAAGCTGCAAGCCCTGTGAAAGACACCAGCCATGCCACTGCTGCCTGTTTCAGGAGCTGGGTGGTTACCGCGGCTCTGCTGGAGCAGTAGCTGCATGTTCTGCTCGTGCTCCTTCTGCTGCAGGGTAAGCTGCCGGTCCATCTCCAGGCGCTGCCGCTCCACGGCCGCCTCCAGCCAGTACACGGTCTGCTGTTGCTCCTCCAGCTGCATCTCCAGCTCCGAGAAGGCAATGTGCTGCCTGTGCTGATCCTCTCGCAGTGTCACCACCTGGCCAGGGCCCAAGAGTGAGGAACATCTCAGCCCCTTCAGAGCCTAGAACCTTTCCTGCACTGCAGAGCCTGACCAAGCTCGTTTCTGGGTACAGCAGACGAAGGTCAGAAGTTCTGGCATGTCACAGCTGCCTCACAGAGGGCAGAGTGACATGTGGTAGCATTGATAGGGCAGAGCCACCACAAGGACCCATGTGACTGGTTAAGCCTCTCTCCCAGGTGTTGGGGCAGGTGGGGATCATGGTGCTGTGGCTGACTTTACAGAACATAAAGTACAGTAGGAGGCACACAGAAGGGTTGAGGCTGAGGAAAACAAGAGTTTGGTCAGATACTACAGCTCTCACCAGCACAGAGGGCAGTTGCCTCCCACCTTGTCAAAGTACTTGCAGAGCAGAGCTCGGGTCTCGGAGGAGGAGAGGTAGCTGAGCTTGGCCATGAGGTTCATCTCACACTGGGACAGCAGGCTTGCTGAGGCCCGCAGGACTCGTTGCCTGCACGTGATGGACTCATTTTTGTACTCGATAGCTGCATCCAGAGCCTCGATGGCCTCATCCAGCTGGAACAAGATCCGTTCTTCCTGCCAGGGCAGAGCTGATGTTACTGGGGTGCAAAGGGTTTGCTCTGCCCCACCCTGCCCCAACCTCCCTTGTCGCCTCGGTAGCACTGGCAAGAAGTTGGGATGTGCATCTGCTAATGACCCCATGCTCAGGTCTTTATTTCTCTCTTACTACCTCATGCTCTCACAAGCAGAGCAGCCCAAGAAGAGGTACCTCTGGGGACAGCAGGGTGCCCTGACGCAGCTTGTTGTCGAGCTCCAACCTCTGTTTGAGCAGCTGGTCCTTCTCCTGGCGCAGGTTGTTGATCTCCTGGCGGATCTGCTGCTGGTCGTGGGCACTGCCGTGACGCAGCTGCCCGTTCTTTTCCGTCAGCTCCTTCTCCAGGTGCTCCAGGCGGCTGGACACACGCACGATGTTATCTGTCAGGGCCTGCAGCAGAAGATGCTCAAGGGAATCTGCTCTAAAGGCAAGTCAGACCTTCAGCACCTTTCTACTCCCTCTATAGGTCAAGTGACCCCACACCTAAGCATTTGCTACCTGCTTCCCAACACCACCTCTGCTGGAAATCAAGTAAGGGGTTGAGGTGCCATACTCTTGTCCTACCTGGCTGGAGCGCAGTCGTTTGCTCTCCAGGCCATTCTTCTCCTGCAGCAGGGCTTCCTTTTTCGCCACGATGGCTTCCCGCTTCCGCAGCTCATCCTCCAACTCGTCCAGGGCCCGCCGCTGCTCAAGAACTTTATCCATCTCCATATCCAGCCACTTCTTCTGTTCCTCAATCTTCTGATGGAAGGAGAGGCAAAGGGCATGTGAGTGCAGACAGCAGCAGCAATGCCCAAGACTGGCTAAAGAGCAGTAGGGTTGAGATCGCAGTGAGGGTCTGGAGTCCATCTCTGCTAACCCTCATAGCCCAGGCTTTGTTGGGTTTTTCTTTCAGCTGTTCTAACAGAACTGAGCTAAACCCAGAGCTGCTAAGGAGCCCCTGGGGGCTGCATCTCCTACCACCCTTCTGCTGACAGACAAGATTTCACAGCTGTTTTACCAATGCTAGGATTTAGAAGAGAATCCCAGTCCTGGGGGTAAGACAATATCCAAGTCCTCTGCTACTCGACACGAGTGACATTACGGACTGTCCTCAAGGGCAGAATGGGCTATGTCCCATCCCAAACTGAAGCCCGTGCTTCCAGGCCTCCCCTGTGTCATGGTTTGAACCATGACACCCTGTCATCCAGCAGTCCCCTTGGAACAGGAAAGAGAAGACAGGCTCTGCCGGTACCTGCTGCTGCTCCAGGCTGATCACAGAGCCATTGCTGCCGCTCCGCCGCTTCCTCTGGAAAGCTGCGATCTCCTCTGTTTTGATGCGCAGGATTTTCTGGTGCTGCTCGTGCTTCAGTTCCAGTTCCTGTATGGGAAGGAGCAGCCGTGAGCTTCGGGATGCTGTTTGCCCTAGAGGGACAGGTGATGTTCTCTGCTAGCTCTTTGGACACTCCTAAAAATGCTCTCTCCATCCTTAGCTCTCCCAGACTATCACAGACCCCATCAAAGCTACCCTTGCCTGCCCAGCAGCTTGCAGAGCCTGCCCATTGTCCTCCTCACAAATACTGCAGCAGCACAGCCGCTCCTGCCCGTTCCTACCTTGACTTGGTGATGCCGCTTATTCACCTCCGTCTCCAGCCGCCGCTTCTGCTCACTCTCCTCCCGCAGCCGGCGCTGCAGCTGGCCCTGCTGCCGCCGCATCAGCTGGATGTTCCTCTCCAGCTCCTGCACTCGCTTCTCACTCTGGGCCGAGAGCGACACCAGCCTCTCCGTTGCTTGCTTCTTCTTGCTCAGGACCTGCCAGAGGGCAAAAGCTGCTCTTGGGCTCGGTGTCTCCCCATGCCCTCTGCAGAGCCGCCCCCAGCTCCTCCCCTGCCCACCTTCCTGGGTGGGCAGTGCTTCCCACTCACCTGTGCCTTGCTCTGCGCGGCTGCCACACGAGTGCGGCATTCTTGCAGCTTGTGCTTCTCCGTGGGATCCCACGGCTCTTTGCCCTCCAGCTCCTGGAGCTGCTTCTGGCTGTCGCTCAGCTCTGCCCGCACCTGCTCTGCCTCCTGCTCCAGCTCGCTGATCTTCTGGCAGTACTGCCTGTTCAGTGCCTGGGCATCCTTGCCTGCAACACCCCCTTCAGCTGTGACCTCCAGGCCCCCTTCCCTCCCATACAGGATCCTGCTGAAGGACAGACCTTTCCTCTCTCTCCCCAGGTATTTTTGGCTAGAGACTGAGTGCTCCCTTACTCTCGGCTACTCCAGGAAAGGGATTTGGGGAGAAACCAATAGGAAGGGTCTCACTTAGCTGGAGGGATGGAGAAATAGTGCTCTGCTGCCTACAAGGGAAGGGACTGGGCACTAACAACACAGGGAGGGAAAGGGAGGATGGGAGTAGAGACCAAGCATCCTAACTAGGAGATTTCACAGGGAATGGATGCCTGTTCCCACCAGCCACTCTGCACCTGTCTTAATGAGCTCTGTGATCAGCTCCTCCTTCATGCGGATGTTGATGGCCAGCTCACGGATCTTCTGCTGTGCTTGCACCAGCCTCCACTTGGAGTCCTTCCCTGGCAGGTGTTCCCAGGAACTGAGCAGTGGCTCGTGCCTCCTGCAGACCTCTGCAACACAGATTCCCAGGTAAGGAAGGTCCTCTCTTAGCAGCCAGGTGACAAAAGGACAATCCAACCTTGGATCTGTAGCCAAGAACTGGCACAGCACTGCCCAGAGTCACTGTCAGCTTCCACTAAAACACATGGCTCTTGCCGGACCCCAGCAGTTCATGTTTCTCCTTAACACAAGCAGCTAGACTGTCCTCTGCTCCATTTTTGTCCCCTGGGCTTATCCAGGTGGGACGTGCTGCCATCCTCCCAACAGCACCCGTGAAGCTCCCACCAGCCCTAGGAAGACTGTCCAACAACCTATGGTTGCCACTTGCCTTTTGACAGCTCCACCTGCTCCTCCTGAATCGAGGGGGCATTGCCTCCACTCAGCTCCTCGCTCAACTTGCAAATTTCCTTCTTGCTCCAGCTTTGGATCCTGTTTCTAGAAGGAATGGCAAATTAATGAGTTGGGTCTGGGCACTGCCAGAGCTGTTCCCAGTAAGGACCCTCATGATTCACACCCTTCAGGAGACAGAAGCATTAGCTGTGGTCAGGAAAAATGATCAGCTCCCCAGCAGCAGAATCACTGGCTACAGAGGCAGTGTTTGCTTCTACATCCTACACAAGGGCTTAAGTGTAGAGATGGGACAGCCGGGTCATGCAACTGCCAGGGCACTGCACAGTGCTGGGACAGCCTCAACTCACCGGTGCTGGGACAGGGACCGCTTCTGTTCCCACTCCTCCTCCTCCTCCTCTCCTGAGGATAGCTCTGCTGGCTTCTCCGCATCCTGGCTGAGCTTCCTCCTCAGCACTGCATCTTTGACCTCTGTGTTGCCAACTGGACACTGCGCGTGGTCCAGGTCCCCCTCCTGCAAGCCGGGGTTGCTATCGAGCTGCTGGGGCAGAGAATCAGAAAGAGAGGAAAAGCACTGCGTGAGAGCTGGTGTTAGAGAAAGCAGCTGGCTCTCAGCTGGGCATCACTGCTAGGCACAAAGAAAAGCAACAAAATGGAGCTGTGTGTGTTTTCAAGAGAACTGGTGTGTTGCTAGACCCTGCTGCGGGCCCTTCTGCATTCTGCTGCTCAGAAGCTGAGCACATCTGGGACCTGCCCATTCCATCGAAGTAAAAGCCTCAGTTGTGAAGCTGGGCTGGTTTTGTCAGAGTTGTGAACCTCTGGATGTGAGTGAAAAGGCAGCAGCTCCTCAGTGGCAAACTTGCACCCTCACCTTCCTGCACAGGGCTCTTCCACTCTGCTCACTGGGAAGGACCCCTGAGGGAACCCTGCTGAGGCCATGGGACGGGGCAGCATCCAGTGGGGCCGTGTGAGGTCTCTGACCAGCAGTCACCAGGTGAAGGTTCTCCAGCAGTTCTGGCACACACAGGTTTGGCATTGCCATCTCCAAGCGTACATGCAGCTCTGAGATCTTATCCTGCTGCTCCTGCAGCTTGTCACTCTAGGAGCCAATGAGAAAAAACGTGGGTTTGTACACACAGATCCTGGACCTGCTGTAGAGGAACCTGAAAGCTCTCTCCTGGGTAGAAAGGGGAGGAGTGCAAAGAGAGCAGAGCCGAGAAATACCTGCAGCTTATACTGCTCCATGGCATCCTCCAGGGCAGCCAGGAAATCACGGTTCTCCTCCTCCAGGCGCTCCACTTGCCTCTGCAGTTTGGCCACCTGCTCATCTCTGATGGATCCACCTCCATTCTCTGTGTTCACCTGCCCCCCAAAATACAAGAGAGGCAGCATCAGCATCTACCTTTGTCCTTCCCTTCCCATGCTGGACTCCACAAGGGCACAGCAGCTCTGCAGACTCATATTTTTCTTGCAAAATAAATCTCTCAGCCGCAGCTGAATCCAACTTCTCCCTGTCTGCTGGGAGGACCATGTCTTCCTACCTCCCTATGGCCTCTTGGCTGGGGTGCTTCTCCTCTCCTTCCTCTGTCCCTTCCACCATGCCATGCTGAGGCTGCTGCCTTCAGTGGCCACCTGATGAACCCAACCTCCAAGCTGCAACACCCCAACTGTTACCTGGGCTTTTGCCAGCTTTGAGCTTTGTGCCTTGGGGCTCTGGTCTTCCGCCGAGGTGCTCTCGATGCCACTATCCAACCCGGCCGAGGTCAGCTCGCTCCTCTCGCTCTCCACCGTGCACAGCCACTCCTTAACCCTCAGGATCTGCTCCACTGTCAGGTTGCTGTCCTCCTGCAGCTCCATCAGCAGCCGGTACGCGGCGTCGGTGCAGGTCCGGTAATGGGCGCACTCTGCCAGCAGGCGAGCGGTGGGGTCTGGGGCGCATGGCTTGGCGGTGGCCGAGCGGTTGATGATACGGGTCTCAGAGCGGTGCCGCTGTTCCAGCGCCTTCTGCAGCTTCTTTATCTGCAGGTGAAGCTCTTCGACCTGCTCCATCTCCTTGCGGCAGTTCACCACGGCCTTGTTCTGGATGTTCTGAGCCCGGCTGGCGTAATTCAGCGTGTTGAGGCTCTCATCAAAGTCAGAGGAGGATGGGCTGATGCAGGCGATCATCACGGTCTGGGCATTCCCCCCCAGAGAGTCTTTCAGGATCCTAGGGAAGAGCACAGTGATCAAAATAGCTGAGATACAAAATAATGCAGGAACCAGAAGGTTTCCAGCCCTTTTCAAAGGTTAAGCCCAAGGAAAAGGATATTCTTGCTGTGGCCGGTTCAGCATTAGTGAAGTGAGCAGAATCATCAAGTGGAGGAATAACGTGTGGAGCATGGGGGTCCCGGTCCCAAATGTACCTGGTGATTTTGGAGTCCCTGTAAGGGATATGGCTGCTCTTCCTCCGAGGGTCTCCCAAGGCGCTGATGACATTGCCCAAGGCCAGGAGGCCACTGTTGATCTGTATGCTCTCCTTCAGCCTCTCCCCCGTGTTTCCTGTCTTCACAATTCGCTCTGAGCCTGCCAGGTCCACAAAGTGAAACTTGGAAACCAGGACCTGGCCCGAGGCAGGGACTGCAGGGGGCTGGTGGTGCAGGGGGAGGCGGCCGGCCCTGCGCCGCTGCTCCATGGTCACTGTGAAGATGGTGTGTGAGCGGCTCGACTGCCTGTTGATATGGGTAGCTCCTGTGTGCTTGGCCGTGTTCCCCATCTCCAGCAGGCTCAGCACCTCATCCAGCCCTTCCACTTCTGACTCCTTCACACCGCAGAGAACTGCAACAGCAAACGGAGCTGTGGCTGGGAGGGATGGGCTGCCCTAGGACACAGCTCCTCTGCACAGCCCGGTGCTGTCACCCTGCCCATACTGTGCCACACACAGCAGGACTGAGCACAGCTATCTGCTGCAGGAGAAGGGATGGAAGGGTGGAGAGAGAAGACCTGGCTCTGCCTTCAGGGACAGATAACCCAACTCTGGCCTCAGACATGGGGAGAAAAGGGAGCCTGTGCACAGCCACACATACCAACGTTCCCCTTGTCATCCTCCCGGATCTGGATGTCTTTGCTGGCTGTATCCACCTGCAGCAAGTCCCGGAACTCCTCCTTGTACACCTCCAGGTAGGACACTCGGACCGTGTAGTCGATCAGGTCATTCTCATCAATGAGCCTGAAGGTCTCGGCCATGGCTCGCGGGATGATGCCCTGCTCATCTTCATCAATGGAAGCTGGCAGAGAGATGCTCACGGTCACGGGGAGCAGGGAATGCCCGGGGTGCCCATGCTGGGACAGAAGCCTGCCTGCAGCACACGTCAGCTGGACGGGAGCAGCCTCACCACCCTCCCACAGCTCAGCCCAGATTAAACATAGAAGCTTAAAGTGGTCCTATCCCACTACTGTGCTGGATTCCAGCAACACTGCTGCTTTCCAGAAGGAAAAGGCACGTTGGTGTTTCAGCAGGTAGCAAACACCAGATCTGGTGCTGTGACAGCCTGAACTGGGAGACTGAAAACAGAGACAGATTGAAAGTATGGAAACAACTCGGTGTTTACAAACTCCGCAATTGACCAAAGCTGGCTGAAATGTCCCCTGTCAGGCACTGTGACACCACTGAACCTGTGCTTACAGGAGGGAAACGTTACCTCTTTCCCCCTCCTTCACATACACAAAGCAACAGGATGAACCCCCACAAACCCCCCCTCCTCAGGGCTCATTTGAGGCCAAAGCTGATAGACTCAAGCCAGGCGAAGGCAGCCCTAGGAGGTTACCACCCCCTCCAGACCAGACAATGCACTCTTGCCTGGCCTGCAGCGGTGGAGAAGAAGACCTACACGCTGTGATCTCAGAGAAGGGGTCCATGGCCGGGGGCGGGTGGTGGGGAGGAGAGGCGTTG
>VZRW01011345.1:27599-46879 GCA_013398125.1 Aegotheles bennettii | reverse complement strand
TGAGCATCACCGCCCCCGGGGCAGGGCGGCGGGGCCCGGCGGGCAGCGGGAGCGGGACGGGGGCAGCTCCCGGAGCGCTCCGAGGTGCTCCGCCGCTCACAAGAGACTGCACCGCTCCTGGGATGCTCCATCACCAGTGGGATGCGGCACCGCTCCTGGGATGCTCCGTCACCGGTGGGATGCTCCATCACTCATGGGATGCGGCACTGCTCCTGGGATGCTCCATCGCTCACAAGAGGCTCCATCACTCATGGGATGCTCCATCACTTGTGGGACACTGCACCTTTCGTGGGATGCTGCACCTCTCATGGGATGCTCCATCGCTCACAAGAGGCTCCATCACTCGTGGGATGCTGCACCGCTCGTGGGATGCTCTATCCCTTGTGAAACAATGCACCCTTGCTCCTGAGATGCTGCATCGCTTGTGAGATGCTCCCTCACTCACGAGAGACTCCATCACTCATGAGATGCTCCATCACTCACAAGATGCTCTGCTGCTTGTGAGACGCTCCACAACTCCTCGCGGGCATTCCCATAGTCACCGTGAGGAGGGGACAGGAGGCTACGTGGCCGTGCCAAGGGACAACGTACTCGAGGTGCAGGCGTGGGCAGTCTCCTGGGGTGCAGTTTGCGGAGCAGCTGGTGCAGACAGCCGGTGCTTCCTGCCCCCCTGCCGTGCTGGGGCTGGCAGGGCCGGCTGCGGCACTCGCGTACATTCAGGACGACCTCAGCAATAACAAAGTTTTTCATCTGGTCGCCTGCAGCTCCCGCTGCACCGCCCCTGCGGCTGCGGGGAGGGGTATGGCCCTGGCAGGTCCCCTGGGTGCCGTGGGAAGCGCCGGCTCCTCAGCTGCAAGCAGAGAAGTCGCAGACGGCGCTGGGACGGCCAGCGGGCCATGGCCACCATCGGCATGGGGCTCCGGCTCCCACTGCGCCGGAGTGCCAGCTTCACCCCCGACCACCCTGCCCTCATGGAGGTGCCTGGTCCCACCGCCCTGAAGGTGGAAGCAAACGTCCTCGTTATGGGAGCAGACAACGTGGGGAAATCAGGTAAGAACCGACCCTGAGCTGGGAGTTCTCAGGNAAAAAAAGGCTGAAAACTGCAGCAGCATTTGCAGAACAAGCTGCATAGAGGAACCCTGTGGAGCAAGCTGGTGAGATGGGGTGTGCTTTCAGGTGTGGTGGTGACCCGAGGTGGGGGAGCTGTGCGCAACCTTGCAGGCAGTGGGTGAGCAATGAGGGGAGGTGTTTTCCACCCAGCTGTGGTTTGCTGATTCTCCAGTTTGTGCTGCGCCTCTGCTCTGCTCACAGACACCAAAGGCTTGGAGAAAACTGAAAGTCATTCCTGCCGGTGGGAGTTTACAGGGGAACGGTGCCTGACTGCTCTGATTTAAGAAGGAAAATCCTTCAGGTTTCGGTTATTCTGATGATTCTCATTCTCTCTTCCGCAGCTCTGACTGTGCGTTTCCTCACTCGGCGCTTTATCGGGGAGTACGGAGACATGGGTGAGTGCGGGGCCAGGACCAGGCCAGTTCCTGCTAGGGACAGGGGCCAGGAGGCGAGCCTGCTTCTGCCCAATGGATTTTGTTGCTTCCCGTCCTCTCCTGCCTTTCTGCATAGCCTTCGCCTGCTCCCAGGGCACTCGATGGTTGTGTTTGCTCAGTGACCCATCTCTTCACTCCAGAACTGCTTCTCTGGGGTGCAAAAGCTCCTGGGTGGCAGCTGGTGGCACCAGTGTGCCTGGACTGCACGCTGAGGTGGAGGCAGGCTGGGGTGGTCACAGCCCTGGAGACCACGATGCTCTGTGTGGTTGTTGCTGTATGAAAAGAGCCACCAGACCTTGCCTTGTAGAGTGTGGTCCCCCAGAGTGAACATGGCAGGCTTGTCCCCAGGAAGAGAAGACCTGAGCTGAGGAGCTGTCTCTTGGCTCTGTGAAGATGACCATTTTCATTCTCATTGTTTGGCAGAATTCATCTACAGCCACAACCTGACAGTGGACGGCCGAGAGATTCTCTTCCACATCTGGGATGTCCCCAGTTCCCAGGTGAGAGGGCTCCTCTCCCATTGCCTTTTTTCACCCCAGGAAGAAAAAAACCCTCTACTAAAAGTTACATGGGGGGAACCATAGACATAGGCAAAACTCTTGTGTAGGATGGTTGTAGGCAACTGAACCCTTTTTGCCTGCAGAGCACAGGGCAGCAGCGTTGCTGGCAGGGTAGCAATAGTCACTGCAGCCCATGGTCCTCTGACTGGGGACGCTGGGGCTGAAGCACTGACATTATCAGCCTTAACTGAGCACAGGACTGTGCTGACTAAGTGCTTCTGTGAGGTCCCCACGCTGTTATCACCGGCAGCCACTTGCCAGCTGGGGCATGAAGTGAGGACAGTGATGCCAAAGCCCAAATTGTGTGCCCTTGGTGAGGTCTGCCATGTCCTGCTCTGCCTTTCTTGGTACTCCTCTTTCTCTCTGCCCTTCTGCTGCTGCTTGCTAGCCACCCCAGTCTCAACCAGCTCAGGATCACCATACCCTGTGCTAGCGGGCAGGCATGGAGAGAGGGAGCCGTGTAAAGAAACCTTTCTTTTCTCTTTCCCCAGGAGCAGACAGAGGAGGGCTCCTCGGAGGAGAAGCGAATCCAGTGGGCAGACAGCTTTGTCCTGGTCTACAGCATCTGCGACCGCGCCAGCTTCAACATCTTGCCCCTCAAAATCCAGTTCATCAAGGCGGCCAAGGAGGGGCAGAGCCAGGAGAAGGTGCCCATCGTCATTGTGGGCAACAAACGTGACCTGCACCACCAACGGGTGGTGTCCAGTGAGGAGGGACGGCTCCTGGCCCTCTCTTTGGACTGTGGTTTCTATGAGGTCTCTGCAGCTGAGGCTTATCATGGGGCCCTCATGGTCTTCCATGGACTGGCCAAGCGCATCCCTGACACCAAACTGGCACTGAAAAAGGGTACGAGGATGCGTGGCATCGTCAAGACCATGTCTGCTGTGTTTGCCCGTAAGCGAACAGACTCCCTCTGAGACACATCCTGGACTTTGCTTCTCTCCATGCTGCCCAGCTGGACTGAGCCTCCTCCCTGGGAGATGGTGTGTGCTTCCATAAGTACGGTGGGTTCCTTCCTGCCCTCCTAACCTCAGGGTCTGGGTCTCCTGCCATATATGGCCAGTGCAGCTGAGGACTGTACTCCCTTCCTCTGCTCACTGATGTAGAGCTCTTGGCATTGTAGTGGGACAGGTGGTGGGGCAAAGTCTCTACTCTTTGCTGTACCAGATTTTTAGGTGCCTCCTTCTTTCTCCTTCCATCCTCCAATGCCGGCAACCACCAGGTGATCTTGCCACTGCCCCAGGCAGCATCATCCCCAGCTCCTTCAGTGGGAGCTGCCCAGGCTGCCAGTGAGCAGGGAGGACATGCTGCTTCTGGATGGCAACCCAATTCAATGTCACCCCCTCCTACCCTGGGGTCCTTATTCCTGTTTAACGCTCATCAAGGTCCTCTCCAGTAACCCTGGAGCACCCATGACCTGACAAGGAGGGAGTTTCTCCAGCAGGGATCCACTGGCTGTACCATGTGCTGTGTCCGAATGTCCAGAGGCTGCAGCACCGGCTGATCCTTGATGACCTTGATGAGGTTCCCATCCCACCTGCCTTGCTTTTCAACCCTCCTGCTCATGGTCCTCTCTCCCACAGCCTTTCAGCCACTGTAGCAGTTTCCCTTGTGCAAGCGCTGTGTGGGCTGTGCCTGGGAAAAACCAGGCGCATGGCTTGTTCCCAGGATGGGGAATTGTACTGTGAGCCTTCCCAAGCTGCTCCTTCTGTAAGGCTGAGGGTCCCCAGGGAGTGGGGGAGGTGGGGAAAGGGGTCGCTAGGCTCATCGCCGAACCCTTCTACTGCCGGGTGTTTTTTTTTCCCTGCCTCTCCCCAACCCTTCTCCTGGTGTGCCTGGGAACGCAGTGTGTTGGAAGAGGGTTTGTCTGTGTGGTACAGACAGTGATTGCTCTGCTCTGCTCTGGAAACGCAATAAAATGTCTTTGGCAGGAAGCCGCCGGCTCCTCGCGGCTGTGAATAACTGGGGCATGGGAAGCGACACGTACTGTGCTGGGCATGAGACCCCGCTGTCCCCATGGCAGCGACCAGAGCATGAGGTTCCCATACCCCTGCCCTCAGCCCTGGGTTGGGTGTCTCACCAAGCTCTGCTCCCTCATTTTGGTGGCTCGCTCTCATAAAGCAGGTCAGAAAGGTTTATTATTGCAGTGGATACAACAAGGTGTTGCGGGAAGCCAGGTGGTCCTGTGGGAGAGAGGGGCTCCAGGAGCTCCACCTGTTCTTACCGGTCCTTTTCCTGACCCCACCACCCATCCCACCATCAGCTGGAGGTGGGTGCCCAGGGGTTTCTGACTCATGAGTTCTGCTGGTTGGTGGGGACCTTCATCTCCTCCAGGAGGAGTAATGTGTGGCCAGGGACAGGCCCTGCAAAGTGGGATGGAGGGAGGAAGGATGGGGAAGCAGGCTTGCTATGGTGATGTTTGATGGCTTTGCTGTCCTCTCTGCTCTGTCTCAGTGCTGTTCTCAATGTGTAAACCCATCTCAGTCCACGCTATTTGCTCAGCAGGGCCCAGGGTAGCCTGGCCTGGCTGGTCCCTTTCTCTCTTTTATGGTCTCACCACTTTTTCTACATCTCCTTCACTTGTCTGGTCCCACCTCCCTCTACCTTCTCCTGCCACCAATAGGGCTTTTGGCTGCCTTTATTCCCCATCCTGTCCCCAGTGTACTCCAGAAGAAGACATCCCATGGCATGGCTCCACTTTGAGCTCCTGTCCCAGCACAGGGGTGTGTGCGGGCAGCTGGGGGGGGTGGCCCAAGCAAAGCGTGCTGTGGGGGGATCAGAGGGGGACTGGGATGTGCTTGTCCCACCCGGCAGCTCAGTCCTTCTTGAAGGCAGGGCTGTAGAGGTTGCCGTAGTAAGCCCGGCTGTACATGGCCTCGGGGCTGAAGCGGTAGGAGCCCTCGCTCACCCGCCGGTTATAGGGGGCGAAGGCGGATTTCCGCGGGTGGGGGCACTCGGGCTCGAAGGCCGGGCTGCGGTAGGGGTTGTGCCGCAAGAAGAGGGGGTCCTCAAGCCCCAGGAAGGAGAGGGGGTGATGGCCACGGTACAGCCGCCAGTCGCCCCTCAGCTGGGATTTCTCCTCGGCCGGGGGGGTGGCAGGCTTGGCATCCTCCTCCTCCTTCTGCTCCGGCTCTGGGCTGGGCTTGCTGCCCCCGGCTGCCTCCTCTGCCTTCACCGACTGCCTGCGGAGCTGAGAGATGGGGTGAGCACCTGGCCAGGCTGCACCCACCTTCCAGCCCTGCTCTCCCTGTGCTACACAGCTCTCCAAAATTAGGGGGACCTCAGGACAGGTCAGTTTGCCCCCAGCAGGGTCTGCAGCAGAGGGGAGTGGGCAGCTGCAGCCCCCGATCTGCTGCGGTGGAGAAATGGTCCCAGGGGAGGAGCAGGATTGGGGGAAGGAGAAGGGACATGGTCTCAGCTCAATCTTTCACCTTCCCAGGAATTTGTGGTCATACCCTGGCTTGACCAAGAACCATGTGAAGGTGTCACCACTGGCTGACCTGCCAGCTCTACAGGGGGGACTCGCTGTCACAGCTTGGGGGATGCTCAGGAGGAAGGTGGGACTGAGGTGTGCCAACAGCACCCCATCTCTCTGGTACCTCCTGGCACTGGCTGGCACTGGCTGGCACTGTGGGGTGCTCTTGGGAGGAGGCTGGGCAAAATGGGGTTTGCTGGAGATGGACTGAACCTGGCTGGGGACAAACTCACCGGCACATAGCTGTACAGTGTGCCCAGCAGATTCTTGGGGGCACTGACGAGGGTACCCCCGAGAGCATCCACCGTCTCCATGGCCTTGGACAGCCTGCGGGGGGTGAAGAGGATCAACCCCTCTGCTGCGTCCCAGGCCACGGCTGGGACCTTCTTCACGCTGGAGATGCCGGAGGCACAGACGTTCTGCAGGTTGTGTGCCACGCTGCCCACCAGCCCGGGGCCATCCTCTGCCTGCCAAGAGAGACCAGCTCAGCTGCTGGCCCTGTCCCTGCCAGCCCCCCCGGGCAGGACAGGGGTGGCCCTGGGCTCCCCATCCCCTCTGCAGCTCAAGGCCTCAGCACTTTCAGCTCACTGCTCGCAAGAGCCACCGCAGCCCTGTGGAGCAGGGTCGCTCCTGTCCCCCACCCTCCCAGGCCCCTGGGGACCCCCTGTCCTGGGCTGTGCTTCCGCTGCAGGCAGAGGCGAAGGGCGGTGACCCCGACCTGCTGTTTCCTGTCCCTGTGTCCCAGCGGAGCCGACGCTCGGGACTGTTCCGAGCCCCACCATTCTCACTGCCCCTCGCTGCTGGGACCATGGTGGGTTTTTTGGAGGTGTTTAGGGGCTCAGCGGGGTGCTCGGTGCTGGCACCCCAAAGCAGCAAAGGAGTCTTGAATATACAAGCCAGGGTGACCCTGCCCGGTGCAGAGGCTGCCCCCAGCCCCCTGCTTTGGGGGTTCAGTGGAAGGGGCTGCTGGGGCTGCATCTGGCCCCCCACCAACCCTTCCTCACCTCCTCC
The DNA here is from genome assembly GCA_013398125.1 of Aegotheles bennettii. Lineage (NCBI taxonomy): Eukaryota > Metazoa > Chordata > Aves > Caprimulgiformes > Aegothelidae > Aegotheles > Aegotheles bennettii. The sequence goes on along the minus strand of VZRW01011345.1, from coordinate 40,289 downwards.
AAGCCTCAGCTCCCACCAAGATTCAGCAGGGATGGAGGCCTTGTCCCCGAGAGCATGGGGGGAACAACCCCCATGTGGGCACAGTACATGGGCAGGAGTACCCTTTGGGGTGCCCCTGGGCACTGCTCCTCTTTTCTCCATACCTCCTTGGTGTCATTGCTGTCCTTCTTCCCCGCCTTCTCTTGCTTCTGCTCGGGCACCTTGCTCTGCCGCCGGCCCAGCCAGCCGGCCGCGGTGCTCTGCCCATCACCGTGGCTCCGCGGCGCCTCGGGTGCGCTCGGCTTGGCCAGGCTGCCCTGGAAGGGGAGCAGAAAGCCACCACTCAGGGGCAGCTGGCAGGTCCCATCCACCCCATCCTGCTTAGCCTGAGGATCTCACGGGGGCTGTGGGGTGTCAGGGAGCAGAGGGCCTCAATTATGCACCCGGGAAGAAATCCTGAGGACAGCTGGGAGCTCCGGGATTTCAGCACAGGGGAGGGGTTCCCACCACACTGCTAGGTGGGAAAGGAGGGGTGCCTCCTTCTCCCAACCCTCTCCAGGCTTCTGAAAGGGCTTTAGGGAGGATGTTATCACAAGGCCATAAATCAACAATATACATTGGGAGCCGGCTAAAAATAGCTGGTCCCGCTACCAAACCCCAAGGTTGTGTGTGAATGTGCACGGGAACTGCCGGTCCTGGCTCGTTCTGCTGAGGAACCAGCAGTGCCCACCACTCTGCTCTCGGCTGTGCTCCAAGAAGGCTGCAATATCTCATCAGAAAGCAGAGTCAGCCCAGCAGAGGGTGTGGGGGAACAGGAACCCAGTGGGTGGGTTCTGGCACTCACCAGGACGGGGACCCAGGTGACCAGCTCCTGCCCCTTGGCTTTGGCATGCTGGAGGCCTTGGGTGGTTTGCTGGTAAGCAACGTGGGAGACGGTGCTAGCCAAGGCGCCGATTCGGCCCAGGGTGCTGGGAGCACTGGGACTGCTGGGAGCACTGGGTGCACTGGGCTGCTTCTGGGACACCTTCACAGCTGACCTATGTGTGTCTTTGGCCTTCTGATCTAAAGGCAGAAGAGCGGTGGGGGGGTTATATCCTGGTGGGACAATGGTCCTAGGCAGCCCTTCTCCAAAATCCAGGGGCTTCCTCCTGTCATGTTCACCCCTTGAGTGAGATGCCACCCCACATGCAGCCAGCCCTCCCCAGAGACCTTCAGATGGGGTTTGGGCACCAGGACTACCTGATTCTTCGTCCTCCTCCGGCAGCAGGTACCCCATCAGCTTCTCCAGCCCTCCCAGGGCTGTGTCGACCCCCGCAGCTGCTATCTGGGTCACTGAGTTCTTCCTTGCATATTTTGCTGTTGTTTCTACGGTGCTCTTGGTGGCCTCAAGGCCTCCCACTGCCACCTCCAAGATTTTATCCACGGAGTTGCCAATGGTGCCCTTCAGTTCAGATGCGAGCTGCAGGTAGAGAGATGCAGAACAGCCCTGCCAGTGTGCTCAGGGTGGCATAGGACAGCTGGAGGGACCGTGGGGACCCCAGCCATGACCACGCTAGCAGACAGCCCCAAAAGGAGCATAAGAGCTCTCTCCAGATTGGGCTGGAAGTAGCTGGCAGCAATTGGGACATATGACCTATATTTGGGAGCACCCCAACCATTCCCTGGGCCACAGGAACCACTGGAGGTGGTTCTTGCTTGGAGGTGCTGCCTTGTTTCCCCCCCACCCCAGCATCCCATCACCATCTGGAAACAAGACCAGAGGAGATGTGCTGTGGGCTCTGCAGAGGGGTCCCAGACTGTCCCACATGTGACTTACCTTGTCAACCGGGTACTGGAGGGCAGGGATCTTCTCTTCCAGGTGGTCCAAGCCCCGGCAGGCCAGATTGTTAGCCACAGTGACTGCAAAAGCATGGTGGTGGGTTAGTGAAAAGAGCTCCTGGGCTGTGCTAGGGGGTCTCACATGCTAGTGCCAGCACTGTCCCACCAAGGGAGGCCCTGGTGGCTCCCCCTGGCTGTGTCGCCCTGGTAGATGGACTCACACTGAGGCTCCAGCTTGCGCACCACAGGCTCCACGCTCCACAGGGCCAAGGCACCAGCACCCTGCACGCCCCGCTCATAGACCTGGCACACCGAGGCCACGAGTGGGTGGGCCTCCTTGGTGCTGACGTAGGTCCGCTGGAGGCTTTCACAGGTTGAGCTCACCACCGGCAGCTGCAGGACCCTCTGCAGCACGTTCTCCTGTGCATGGCAGATGGACACTGGTCAGCCAACAGCCCTTCCCCATGGAAAGCCCCATTGTCCCAGTGCTGGTGGCATTTGGCAAGTTGCAGTGACCACAGAGGACCTCAGCTCACACTGGAGGAGGAGGACACTCTCAAACCCCTGTGAAGGTTTCTCAGCTACATTGCCTACAGCACAGCCATGGACAACCAGGCCAGCTGCTGCCACCAAAGGCACAGGAACACTACAGGCAGTGTTGGAGGGGTGACAGTCGCCACACCCTGCTAGCATGGGTGACATGGGATGCCAGTATAAACCAGCACAGCCAACACCTGTGTGTGCTGTCAGTGCCAGAGCACAGCTGGAGCGAGGTCCCCCAAAGCTGCATGAGCAGGATAAACCTGCAGCTCCCACCCTCTGCTCCTGCTCTTGCCCAGCACCCACCTGCTGAGGTGAGACAACCGAGAGAGACCCTGCAGCCCCAAGGAGGACCAGGGTGAACATTAGCTCATCACAGCAGGCATGAGGCAAACGCTCTTTGGGTTGCATGGGACAGAGCAGAAGAAAAAGTTGAGCTTTCCCCTGATCACCAGTGTGCAAGAGGCTGAGTTCGGCTTCATGTCCCACTTGTGAGCACAAATGGACTGTGAATCTGCATGTTTGACAACTATATTGTTTTGTGCTATACTGCGCTGATTTTGGCTCGATGTGGAGCCAGCCCCTCCCAAATCCCACAGTCCCAGGGGCTCCAGCTGTTCCCAGTAGTGCTGCCCCCATAGCAACACGACTGGCTGGAGGTTTGGGGTCCACAGTGGGGACACTGATGAAGGACAGGCACTGCTGGCAGGTATCACTGAGGGTTCAAATCAGGTCAGGGTTAACCTTCACTGGGAACTATTCCATTTCAAAGCAAGTGAAAGGTTATCCTTGTCCCCTTTGATGATGCTCTGTATCACTGCAGATAAAGGCCCATACAAAGGTAACAGGAGGACATGTGGGACGGCGTGGGATGTGACTTGTATTCACCCAGCAGAGCGCGGACACACCTCTGCCCTCCCCTCTCCCCTTCTTCCCACACCCACCTCGGCACTTCCATTCGGCAGAGCCTGGTTCTTCTTGGCTGTCATCGCGACGCACCCACCTGCAAAGCCAAGTTGGGAGCCACAGACCCTACTGTGCACGCAGGGCTGGGCTGGGGCTCCCCCCATCACTCCTGCACCCCCTGAGCACGGTGGAGCCAGGAGCTGGGCTGAGAAACGCACCTCCCATGGATGCAATGGATGCAGCATTGCCCAATGCTTCACTTTTTATTGGTTAAGCTGTAGACCCAATGACCCACACAGCCCTGCCCTGCTAGTGTGGCTTGACACCCAAAGATGCAAAGAATTAGTTGAGAGGCATCCAGTTTGGAGAAACCACAGTGCAAGGCAGGATAAAAGGCACTGGCAGAGCTGTAAAGTAAACTCAGAGTAACCAGGATAGTAACAGTTGTGTATTAGGGCTGGGGTGAGAGATGCAGGGTGAGAGATGCAGGGCAAGAAGGGGTAAGAAGGCAGGATAGGAGCAGAGAGAGGAGCTGTGAGCAGGGATGCAGTGAGCTGCCCAGCCATGGTCAGCATCCCACACATCTGCCCCGCAGCTCTGCCACCCACGGTGCCAGCACCCACCCCTGAGCAGCCTCAGCTTGATGCGGGGGCCAAAAGCACCACAAACCTCCCATCTCCACTGCTCCCAGCTGGGTGACACCCGAAAGCACCTCAAAACTCCCATCTCCACTGCTCCCTGCTGGGTGACATCCAAAAGCTCCCCTCCAGCTCCCCTCCCCCCCAGCCCCCAGTGCAGACTCCCTTTTCTCAGCAGCAGATGAAATTCAGGAGATTAAGGGAGTACAGGTGATCCCTGCTTTGATCCCCTGGTCCCGCTGAAGCTGTCCCCAGAGTATCTGGTGGGGACAGGCGACTCACCGAGGGGCAGCCTGTCCCTGGCAGAGCAGGAGCAGAGGGTGGTGGCTCCACGTCCCTTCACTTGAGCCCTGTGAGAGCGATGCACTGTGCCCTGGACACTACCACCACGAGGCTCCACCTCCCAGTTGCGTGGGTTTGGGAGCTGGCCGGTTGTGGTGGAAACTGGCCAAAGAGCTCCCTGAAGCCACTGTAATTTGGAACAATGACGGCAGAAAGTCCCCTTTGTTGTCTTCCCTGCAGAGCTCAGAAGCTGCGGCATAGCTGGGATGCACTGGGGCTTAATGCCACTCCACCAAGATAAGAAAAAGCCACTCTTGAACCTTATCACCTCAAAAGCAACAGATCATGAGCAGCCAGGGAGAAGGTGAAGAGACAGGCAGGGTTTACCACAGACAACAGAGGGATGATGAGTGTGGAAGAGATTAAAACCTTCCTGTATTTCTGGAGCCCCTGTTATGCCCCGTGGTGGACCAGGATCCTATCCTGTTGGGAAACAAACCAAGAGCATAGTTTCTCTCCAGGAGAAAGCACAAGGAGCAGAAGGCAGGCATGGGGAACACATCCTGCACAAAACAATCTGGTTTGGTCAGGTCTGCAATTTCTAAAAGAATCCACCAAGGATTTTGGCAAGGGGGTCTAAGCTGAGGGTCAGCGCAGACATTGCATTAGGAAATCTCTAGACACTTGGAGTAGGCAGAAATGGAGGAAGAAATCAGGTTGAAAGTCATCTCTGGAAGCTACCTCATCCTTCTCTTGCTCAAAGCAGGGCTACCCCCAAAGCTAGATCAGGCTGCTCAAAGGCTCATCCAATCAAGTCTCAAAAAACTCCAAGGATAAGACTCCCATCTAGCTGGTGCACAGCTCCAGTGCTAACCTTATTCATGATAAACTAGTCTTTCCTTATGTTCAACTGGAATTTCCTCTGCTGCAATTTCTGCCTGTCACCTGTTACCCCTGCTCTGTGCACCTCTGAGCAACGCTGGTGCTCCAGTCTGCGCTGGTATGGCATGTGCTTCATGCCCTTAAATGTCCTACCCTCCTAATGATCCTCTGCTAGACTCTCTCCAGATCACCAAGATCTCTGCTGTCCTGGTGGGGCCAAAACAGGACACGATTCCCCAAATGTAGCCTCACAAGTACTGCATGGAGAGGAACAACTGCTCCCCTTGGCCCACCAGAGATGCTTTTGCTACTGCTGCTCTTTTGTGGCCAGCCTGCCTGGCCATGTGGGAGGCACCCTACCAACTCACATCATAATTAACAAATCTGTTTGTGGTATTGATTGGAAATAAGAAGACACTGCCTCTAGGAAGCTGTGATGGGTTTTGGTTATTGACTATGGAGGTCAAGGATGAACCACACTGAAGAGATGGGGACAGCATGGTGGAAAGAGGACAAACGCCAGAAGACAAGGCAAGGGGATCAGTGAAGGTGGGAGATCCAGGTAGCCCACTGACACAAGGCTGTTGCATGTCCTGGACCACCTGGCACAAGGCAGGGAGACCCTTGGTGTGTGGCTGCCCAGCCTCCCCGTGCAGGACACGGAGGTGTGCACCCAACACAGCTCCATGCCCCCCTGACCCTCGCTGCACTGCTCATACAGGGGAGTGGGAGACTTCCCAGGGATGTGGGAAAGCCTCACATGGGAGGGAAATATCCCGTTTCTTCCCAAAGAGCCTGGATTCTGCTTCCAGCCTGGGTTCCGCAAAGTTTACCAGCCTGCCTTGCGAGCTGGGTACAGAGGGACATGAATGTCCTCCAGCTCTGCAGCAGGGTGAGCCACTGCCCTCCAGACAGCAGGACAAAGGGCAGCTGCCTGCCTGTTCAAAAGTTTGCTCTCTTGGCACTGATATTTTCCAGCCCCACTGGCCTTGCCAAAAGAGCAGGGGGCATGCCAACCTTCACTCTGCCTTGGCTGGAGTTGGGATCAACAGACAACACAGCCTCTGCCTTACTAACGCCTTCGCTCATCCCCTCCCCTTCCTCTGGGGCAAAGGCTGTGCCAGCCCTGGGCTCTGTGGTGCAAAGGTACCATTGCCTCCACCCCCCAACGCTCCACTGCACACCAGGAACACTTTCTGTGTTTCTGCAGGCAACATTTAGAGCTCACCGCATCAGCGGGGTGCAGGCGAGCAGAGTTTTACACCCATGCCTCTACAGTCTGCTCCGTAGCCACTACTACACCACGGTGAGGGGATGAGCCAGAACCCCAAAGACCTGCAAGGCATCTCCCAAGGTCTGGAAGGGGGCTGGAGAGGTAACTAGTTTATTTCCATGCCCTGTGGCAGGACCAGCACCCCTAAACCACTGCTGACAGGTGTCTGCCCAGTTGCTTTTTAAGGACTGCCTTTCTGGGCAATCTCTTCAGTCTTTTATTTTACTTACAGTTCAAAAAAAGTCACCAGTGTGACTGAATTCTTCTCTGCTGCAACATAAAGGTATTACCTCCTGGGTGGATTTAGAGAGAGACTTATTGCCCTTCTCTTGGCAGCGAACCATTTAGACACTTGGAAGGCTTCTCACACTCTCCCTCAGTCACCTTTCCTCTACCGAACTGGATCATTTGGTCCCATCCCTGGAGATTTGAGTGTTTAGACCTCTATTCTTGCTGCTCACCTGGGAATCCCACACGGCTCACACATTTTTTGAAATATCATGCCAGTTATTAATATTACTTGTCTGTAAGCAGAGTAGATTACTTTGCACATCTCACACAGACCAGTCTCCTGTCCACTGTTTCTATTATGAAATGCATATGAGACCAGTGATTCAGAGGGGGACTCATCACTGAATGCAATGCTTTATACATTGTTCAGGAACTGACATTTTGGAGCTGCCAAGTTCTCAAGGCTCTCACTGCAGGGGACAGGAGCTAACAGTAAGCTCGGTTTTAATGATTATCCTGGCTCCATCCCTCCCCATCTCATTGGTGATGTTACCCTCTTCTCCCTGCCCTGAACTCGTTGTTAAGCAGCAGCAGTGATCTGCCCTATGACAGGAGGACCCATCCAGATGAAAGGCTGTTTGTAAGACTCTAAAATTCAGGTGCACCCGTTCCTTTCACCATAGCTGGGCCTATGCTGGGCTGAAGGCTCCTGCTCTCACTGCTGGGACTTGAGGGTGAGTGCTGGCAATTCTCAAAATGTCACTTTGTTTCAGGGCATGCAGTTTTACCTCCTACTCACATGGTTAATTCTTCACGTTTTTCCAGCTGAAATGTGGATTTAAAGAGTCAGAAGCATCTGGTTGCCACCTTGCTGCTGCAAAAGGAAAGCTCTATAACCCAAGCACAACTCCAGGCAATGTCTCTTTAACAGCATCATCCTTCATAAAATTCAGCTGGGAGGAGGATTCCTCCTTCAGCATCTCTTTTCCCCACCTTCTAAATTACACACACAGACACGGTGTCAGACTCATCTCATTTATTGCTCGTGTTCAAACAGCTGTCATTATTCCAACTGCTGTGTTAGAAACAGATGAAAAAAAAAGGCACTAAAAGGATTTTCTCCATCTGATCGTGATTCTATGGCTTCAGTCACATTATGTTAAGGTACATTAAATTATTAGCCTCCAGCTGGGGAGCAAGTGTTAGTGCTTAACATCCAGTAAAAGGAGTTATTCTTGTATGCTCCAACCCAGGTCACGTAGAATGGGATAGGTAAGGCTGGGACAGGCTGAAAATTCATCACCCTGCCTCCCAGGTTAAGTCTGTACTTGCTAATCCATGCCAGTCTCTACAGGAGAAACATCAAAACCTGGCTCGTGGCTTTGCACAGTGTTTGCCTGGCACAAGGCAAAACCTACCCTTCTCCCTCGGCCAGGCACGGGGAGGTGTAGCTGGCAAGGGGCCACATCACTACGATAATGCATCTCCCTTTACCTACCAAGTACAAGAGAAAAAGAGAAATCATTTCACAACCCAGTGAAAGGAGTATTTAGTATCAGAGAGCTCCTGAGAGGAATTCGGAACACTTTTTTTGCAAGAAGATGAAGTTCTGTAGACAAAAGGTGGCCAAAACTCCACTGCCCGATCATTAAGACTCCTCTTCCTTCCTTACAGGGGTTGCTATACACAGGGAAAATGATCAAACCTGACCAAGGGAGGGATGGGCCCCACACTGCCAGGAGCTCAAAGGCAAATAGAGTATAGAAACAAAAAAGTTCCATTGTTAAAAAGGTGAGGAAGCCCTTGAAGACACCATATCACATGTGTAATGCTCCATTACGGTCTGAGCTGCCAGTACGCTCTACTTTTAATGGTATCCATTTCCATATTAAAAAGAAGAGCTGCTGCTGGCCACATTTGGTCTTCAAGCACATTTAATTATCCTGTCCAGCAACTTCTTTTTTCAAACACTTCATTGGCAGCCTAACACTTCATATTCAAACTGAAAGTAATTCTAAGCCTGACCACAATGATTTAAGGGTAAACTGGGGCACTGCCTTACCAAGCCTACTCAACTCCACAGCCTTCACCTTTTAATAAAGGAGATCAGCACCTTTTAATTTCTGTTTTCAGACAGCTTCAGAAACAATGAGTACCTTGGTCCAGGTTTAGAGTAGTCTCTGTCCACATCTCCTGACAGATTAAACAAGGAGTCCTTGCAGCAGAACACACAGGCCTAACTCTGATAAATAAAAATAATATTATCTCCTGTACAATGTGCAAATTTTTCTCAGATGGTGTCAGAACTGGTACTCTGCAAAGTCAGGAGCAACAAAGACTGTGTGCTGTGTTAGACAGCTGGACACAGCATTCCTCCTCTAACTCAGACTGCAGTGCCAGGCAGTCACTCCCAGCGAGGTCAGTGATGAGCAATAATGCAGCTGGGGGGCCAATGTAAGGCATTTTCAAATGGTAGAACCCATTCAACCAGCCAGGCAACACACAAGAAATCTTGTGGTTATGAGAGGGGAGGATAGAGAGGATCAGATAGGAAAATCTAAACCATGAATGCCCAAATCCAGTAATCAGCTTTTCTTCTCACAGGGGATTCTGATAGTATCATGACCGATTCCATCCCCTTCCCTCCGGGAACTGACACAACTACAAACACACCCTTGCAGTTGTTCTGACTCAACAAGCCCTGAGCAAGGCTTCTCTCTTTAACTGCAGGTCCCAAAGCTCCTTATTATACTGGAATATTTTGCATAAAATGAAAACAGCAAAACAAGCTCCTTATCACGGTATGATTAAAGGAAAATTGCTGCACTTGGAATCACAGGAGTTTGGGAGTTAAGGTGCGTGTGTAATGAGAAATTCAGTGCTTGTGAGTGGTTCCAGATTCACAGCTTCAGAAACCCAGTTCCCTACAGATCACAGCACCATCAGCACTCAGACAAGCTTCTCCCTGACACTGTCCTTCACCAGAACCCTCAGCCATGGCCTGCTGGAGAAGTCGGGCTCGGTGGCCAATGGCCCTTGGCTCACATTACTGAAGGAATGGAAGAAAGCGCTGATTTCCTGGGACACAAGTTGGCACTCACCAGACTACAGATCCAGCATCACCAGTGCATGTTACAGAGATCACTGGAAGGTCAAATCATACCGCTCTTCAGTTACCATCACACTGCATTCAAACCACTGCCTACAGATGAGAGGATCCATCAACCCAAACCCATCAGAACACTCGTACTCGACTTCAGGCCATTTTAACTGCAGCTCCTAACTTGCCTGAGCCCACTATAGGAAATCTGACTGTAGGAACCTTTGATTGTTGAATTCCAGCTTTCCAGTGTAAACACAATTAGTTATGAGTCATGTACCTATTACAGTTGTCTATGCAGCTATTTCATAATCCTGTATTAAAATATAAGAACATAAGAATTTCCTTATCTAGCAGCCATGTTCCAAGTCCTGTTCCTGTTTGTGAAACACTACTCTGCCTTCTCCCATCTCCACTTCATCAGGGAGTGTCATGGCACCAGATTCACCTGCAAAGACACAGGAAAGGAAAAAGGGTAGAATTCACTCATTCAGAGAACAAAATTAATCTTGAGGTTACTGTGAGACACGTTCATTTCGAAAGTGCATAGGATAAAAACCTATCAGAGCATCAAAGCTGTTGGCTCGCTGCATACTACGCAGCTCCTTTCATGTTATTGTTTCAGCTTCAGATGTGGGCTTGCTAATGTGAGGATCCCCACCAGGGAGGAGAGGACACCACAGAAACCTATCACTCCTGGGTTGGTCTTGTAGATGCCTAGCGTATCCAAAGGGCCCAAGATATCACAGAGGTTCTTCACCAAGTCCAGCAGCAGTGGAGGATGACTTTTCAGAACCTGAAACAGCAGGAAGAAGACACCATGCACACTATCGCATTTCACACAGTTCAGTTCCTGATTGTGGTTGTTCCATAAGAAACTCTCCTTTGTCTTTTCTTCCTGTACAGCTTGTTCCAGCCTCCAGGAGATCTCATACCAGTCCCTGGCTAGATTCATCAGGATTGAAAAGTAGTAACACTTGGTAGCCCAATTCCGCCACTTCAGCTTATCGATGTGAGGATGGAGCCCAACGCTCTTCAACCACAGGACCGCATCACAGGTGAAGTAGAGGGCACGGGTCAGGTTGGAGGCCGTAAGGCAGACACGAGGAACCACATCTGACAGCTGTGCAGTTTTCCTGGCTGCTACCAAGGAGTGCACCATGTTGCCCAGTCTGAACACTGCAAGAAACCCCACAGAGGTTAGCATGGCCTGGCCTCTCCCACCGCCAGAGACATGGCCCTGTGCAGGACAACTCAGCATATCATTGTCCACGTGTACCTCTAAAAAACTTAGTGGGCTTGGGGCATTTGTATGCTTAAGCATTTTCTTCTCACAGCGCGAGAAGGCAGCGTTAGTGAGGAAAGGGGTGTTCTGTCCTGCTGCTGCACAGGACCTACACGCTAATTTGTCAATAGCCAGGACTTGCGGCCGAGAAGGCTTCTCAGCACCTGGCTTCTCAGTGCTTGGGTGCCCTCTGGACCAGCATCACCAACTGCTCTGAACAAGTCAGTGTTAGCAAAAAGTGACGCAAATAGAGCCTCCAATTTCAGCTGTACATCCCCCTGGATTTCACCCGACTCTGTGGACAGGAGGTGTTACTGCACTAACCCCACTGCAACCACGAGCTTTATCTTTCCTAAGCTCCTGTGAACGCTGGTGATTCACATGTCAGCCACACGGAGACCCAAGTCTCTCCTCAGGCATGAATTTGTCACAGGTCCCCACAGCTCCCTGCCAACAGGAACAGTATATTCCATTGCAGACTGTGATATATGGCAAGCCTGATTTCAAACACCGCGGTTTAGGTTTTGTCCTGTGAATGCTAATAGAATATTATACAAAATGCTTTCCATAACCTGCTGCACTGTCACAGTGACAGATGTTGGCAGCACCCAAGCTCGGTGGAATTGCAAGAGTCCTGAATTTAGGCTTGATGTTTAGCATAAGCAAGAGAATCACAGCTATGCTGATAAACCAGCTGGCCTCTCTGCTAGAAATTACCCTTCTCTGGAGCTAACTGGAATAATAGGACACGTAGTAACACATTAAATTAGAATATTTCAATATATTGGAGCCGTTCCAGGATTGAGCAATTGATAAGTAGGTGCAAGATCAACCCGACAGCAAGCAATACAGCCACAGCAACAGCGTAACCATAATGGGTGCAACTGTGACACTAAATGAGTGATGCAAAGGGTTAGACTGTGAGAAGAGCATGGGAGGATGTATGATTTAGTAGAGAATTAAAGTTAACAAAAATGAATATGCGAAGCAGGATTTAAAAAGCCACATTTGAGGGGTGGTCTTTCAGAGATGATTTAATCGGGATGATGATCTTTGACGTTAGGCTGTCTCTACCTGTTAGCTGGAAGGACTGAGTGCAGGAAGCCAGCCTGGCACCGTAACCCTGTGGTCTGTCCTTGGGCAGAGATAACAGCTCAATCCTGCAGCAACAGCTGTCTGTTAACTCATTCCTCTAGTTCTCCCAGTGATAACTCAGACTGGTGGGGAAGCTGGGGAAGTCACTAGTGCCTGTGCGGCCCCATCCAGCCTGGCAAATCGAGGCAGGGGTGAGGTCTGTTGACAATTTGTGAATACAGTGAAAGAGGTTTTGTGGTTAACTGCAGAAAACACAAGGCCAGGAGCTGTTTTGCTGGAAGGAGCGCGTGAGGAAGGACTTATCCCCCTAGACACCAGGTACTTACTTTTCCGGCCAGAGCTCATGCTAGATTCCAACTGCTTGAGTTTCATTACCAGCTTCTCTCTCTCAGCCTTACGCTCTATTACATAGCTAAGCAACATGCATGTGTACTGAGTGGCTCTGGAGAGGAAAAAACGAGGAGAACGGCACAGAGGTGAAACAGGGTCAATGCACAGGATGGCAGCAGCGGGGCAGCCCCTCGGGTCCCGTACCCTCCGCCCCCCCGCGGTGCCGGGCCGGTGCCACCCGGGGAAGGGGCACAGGCACAGGCGTGGGCACAGCAGGAGGGGCCCGGGGCCTGCAGCCCGCCCGAGGCACCGGGCAGCCCTCCCGGGGCCC
>VZRW01011345.1:0-27544 GCA_013398125.1 Aegotheles bennettii | reverse complement strand
CGCTCCGCCCCGCTCCGCCCGGGCCCCGCCCCGCCGGGGGAACCCTCCGCTCGGGTGCGCGTTCCCGGCCGGGCCGCGCCCCGCCGCACCGTTGCCACGGCGACCGTACACAGCGGGGCCGGTGTCTTGCATAAAGGCTCCCCCCGGCCGCGGCTCCCGGTAACTGGTCGCGGCGGTTCCCCCGCGGGGGTGGGGGGGAGTGGGCTTGGCCCCCCCGGCCCCTTGGTCCTGCTCCGAGGCCGGGCCGCAGCGTGGGGTGAGGGCGGCGGAGGTGGGCCCGGCGGGGGTGTGAGCTGCCCCGGGGGAGGGATNNNAGGGATGCTCAGTGGCTCGGAAATGCGGTTTGTGACTCCCAGTGCAGATTGATTGTGGGGATTTTCTCCAGGCCGAATAAGTCTTTTAATGAAGAACAAGCTAATATTTTTAAATGCTTTGTCACAATTCTCATGCAAACTTGTGCCAAAGCTCTTACACTCCCTTTTTCTGCAGGCAGCCCACAGGTGGCCATGGGCTGAGAGCCCAGAGCAGGACAAAACCCCTGGGCAAGAGGCAGCACAGCAGGTAGAACAGAGCTACACACAACGGGGTGGCTCTGAAAGGGACCCCCTTCCCTCTTAGAGATCATCTTTCTCCCCTCCCATTACCTCATGAAAGTAGATACTGTATAATTCCTTGTTCTTCTGCATCTAACGTGGCTCCTGTATCTGTGGTGCACTTTGCATCTGGAGCAGTAGAACCATGGCTGGGTACATCCGAAGGCATCCCCTGGAGATTCCTCCGCCATCAGAAAAGGACTGGCTAAAGGATGATGAGGAAGACTTCTTCCTGCAGGATCCCGATCGAAAGCGTGATGCGTTGCCTCAGCCCCTCAGGATGATCAACAAACTGGTGGTGCTGGTCTTTGAGAATGCTATGGAAATCATTGAAAGAAGGGAGATGCTCCGAGAAGCACAAAAGCTGAAGATCCAGCCCACAAAATGCTTCCCTACAGCTGAATTCCAGGTACAGAGCCCCTCACAACAGAGGTAGCATTGGCCACTGTAGCAGTTTTTCTAGGGAGTATCCGTTCAGTTGATTTTACATCCTTCTGCTCACCCTCTTCCTCGGAATCCACCACCATCTCACTGATTCATTTGAAGAGGCTGCAGCTTCTAAGCTTGCCTGGCAGGTTCTGCTTCCTAGCCAGCTATCACACCTCTCTGAGAGGAGCAGATATTAAACAGCGCTAAATTCACCTACTGTTTCTCAGGCTGGCTCCACCCTTGTTTGCCAAGAGGAAAGTAAATACTCAGTCACACACAAAGGGGCAAACTCGGCTCTGTGACATGGGAAATGCCCTAAGGGGAGCAGAAGGGCAGCGCTGCCTTCCCTATGATGCATGGAGGTATTCAGGAGGACACTGGTGTCTGCTGGTGTTCTGCAGGAGCTCAGCATCCCATCGTAGCTCTGTGTTTGCAGTGGGAGGGCTGAGTGCTCCCGAGTTCTTGGTCTTTAAAGCCCCTTCTGTTTATCAGGAGGGGAAAGGTGGGAGCAAACTTTCTCATTCCTAACACAGAACAATCTCTGTGACAGAGGTGAGAGCCCCTGCCCTGCTCTTATGATGAGAATTCATGCAAAACTTTTTCCCTTGTAGAATAAATCAGCCTTTTCTGTTGGTGAAAGGCTGGGAGTGTATCTCTGGTATGAGATATCCTTCACTGGGGAAGCGGTTGGGTGCACTCGTTTTTCCTCTTTCTTGGTAGGTAACTGGAAGAGCCAATTGCCTTGCAGTGTCTGGAAAATACATCTTCATCGGTCTGTCCGAGGGTCTGGCTGCCTTCAAGGTATCTGACTGTAAGGAGGCCTGTGCTTGGGATGCAGTGGACACTGAGATTTGTGCCATCCGTGCCTCAGATCTGGGGAATGAACGCCATGTCCTGCTGGCTGTGGATGAAATGGGTGAGTGTGACATGGATTTCCTTGACCCAGCAGGGGATGGCTGTGCTCTGGAGCTGAGGAGTCAGCAACTGCTTTGTGGAAAAGTGCTGAATCAGGAGGAACATTAAAGTGGCTGACAGGTTTCCTAGAAAGCCCGCAAAGAGGGTGTGAGATAACAGTTGTAGGGTGATGGTGTGGCCCTAGTGATTAGTAGAGGGTGTAAGTTTGGTGTCCTCTCTGGAGCAGCAGAGGCAGGTGCAGAGCTGAGAGTGAAGTGCAGTAAATTTTAGGAACACCTTGGACCAGACAGAAAGAACCACTGCTAGGTAGGACCTCCTGCCTGTGCTTTGTTTCAGCACCTGTAATTGCACAGCCCTGTGGGAACTAGGTTAGTTTGTTGATTTGTCTGAAACCTGTCAATTCTGGTGGAGATACTTTTCAAACTGGCTTATCCATCTCCATGTACGACCAAGTGTTTGCTGGTGCTGGCATAAGGAAGCCAGCAAGAGTTTAGTGCTGGAAGCAGAGGGATGTCCTTCCTTGAGACTAGGAAAAGTTGTAGTTCACTCTCCTGCACATGTTGTAACAGCTATCTCCCAAGAGCATGGCTACCATCTGTTTACTTTTTTCCTCCTTCTACTGCTACTTCTGTATTTCTATTCCAGGGCTTGTCTGGCTCTTCTGCTTTCACAAGGAAACTTTCCTACTCATTAAAATCCTAAACAATGTGGTAAGTACTGAGTTAAGTCCATAGACACTGGGCACAGGTGGGTAAGTAATCAATCATGAGCAGTAGAAATTGCCTCCAGGAATTTCTGTCATGGGCAGCAGCACTCCAAGAGCGCTGCCCAATATTAATTCCTGTTCTTCCAACAATCTGTCTGGTCTTCACCTGTTGAGAGCTGAGTAAGACCATGGAGCTCTCTGATCGGTGATCTTGCTTTGATGCCAGCCCTTTTTTCTTTGGCAGGAGGATATCAGCAAGCGAAGTGCTTGTGTAGAGGTGGTGCTCTGCCCGGGAGGTGGTTACGCAGGAGTCCTGCTGCAAGGCAAGTGCAAGAACATGGTGTGTTGGGTGACAGCTGTTGTGTTCTAGCAGAGGGACCAATAGCAATGTTTTTCAAGTGCTCCAAGTGTTCTGGGCTCCCAGGGATTCTTTCCCAACCCTCCCAATCCCTGTGAGCTGCTCCTGCCACTCCCTGCCCCCTCCAGAAGGTCTGGTGTGGATCAGGGCTAATCCCAAAATGAGCTTTCTGGAACTGGTCAGTGCAGTTCCCAGCTACCAGAAGGCTCAGTGAAAGCAGGTTTCCCTCTCCTCTCCAGAAGTATCAAACTCAGTTCTTCTGATTTGCTTTGGCTCTTTTACACTAGAAATATGTAGACCTGAGGAATTTTCTCTGCAGACATAAGCCAGACAGCACAGAGACAGCCTCTAAAAACACTGCTGCAGCATTCTTCTGTTTCATGGCAGCTGCCTTTGTAAACCCATTTGCTGCTAGCAGGTTTTCTGGACCCATATTTGGTGGAACACTACCTGGATATATGCCGAGAACGAGGTATGTAGTATCCACAGAGAACCAGTGTGAAACCAGGTCTCACCTTCTACTTCTACAGGCCAAATTCTTTCACTGAATCACTTCATGGGATTCCTTTGTTGGATGTGGGACCTCAAAGACTTGAGCTGAAGGCTGAGATGTCAGTCTCAGTCTAGCATGTCAAGCCCTAGGTGGGCTGCATGGAGTTCACAGGCATTTTATATTTCAAATAATATCCAAAACTTCTTTTAAGGATATAAGATAACAGAGGCTGCTTGCTTGAAAGACCTTTTCTCCTCATTTCCAATTGCTCAACATGATTTCCTAATGCAGACAGCACAAAAGCTTGGCTGGAGATCTACAAATTGCCTAAGGATTCCTGGCTGAAGGAGATGGAAAAGAGCCCAGGAACTGCAGCAGGGCTGGCTTGCAGGGAGAGCAGATCAAGCTGGACATCTGTGGTACAGAACAGTTCCATCTCCCACTGTGCTATTTTTTCTTATACCCTTTTCCCTGTCTTTCCCCAAGCCTTGCTCCTGCAGACAGTGACAGCAAGATACAGGCTGAACAAGTCTGTTGGCCCAGGGGGATGGAGTATGTGTCTCTACAGCTGCCCATCCCACATTTCATAAGACCTTTGTGTTGCTGGGACATATTTACTCTCCCAAGACACACTTTCCAACGAGGTTCGCTTCGTCCCAGGGCTAGAATTCCTGCTGCCCCTCCTTGAAACTGGCAGCTCCTTTCCCAGCAGTATTGCCCCATCTGAGGAGGCCCTGCATAAGGGTATTCCCACAGAGCTTCTCCCTTAGGTTACTGGGGAAAGGTGAAGGAACAGAGTGGGATTTGGGTTTGATACCTCCCCTTGGGAGCCTGGTCCCAGCAGGGCCTCTCACGTGGGTTTGTGTTTTAGACTATCTATAAGGGGAGCCTGGTGGGGTCGCAGCTGAACCTGCCTGAGCAGGGCAAGGTCTCTGCCTGTTTGCACTAACCACTGTCACATCTGGTTCTTTGGCAGAAGAGTCTGGAGCTGCATGGAGATGGTTCTGCAGAGATGGTAACTGGCCTCAATGAATGTCCTGGGCTGTTATGAGGAATTTGAAATGCTGAGTCAGTGCTTAACCCTCTCCTGCATCACCTTCACCCTGCTAGATTTCACCTCTCAACACACAGGCATCATCTGCCCAGCACCTCCAGCTAACCCTCTGTGATACCTGCCTCATAACTCTTCCCTCCTCCTTCAGCAAAGACTTTCCTGGCCATTTAAGAGGGAGCTGCTTCTCAGCCCTGTCTTCAGGACAAATATCCCCCTTAACCTAGCCAAGCCAAAAGCAAACACTTGGGCATTCCTGCTTTGCTGATTCCATGTAAACTACCCAAGCTCCTGCCTCTCCCTTCTCAGACATAGCTGATTATTTAGCCAGATATTTTCTGTTTAGCCAAGTGTCAATGTGTGTGGGAGGTGGGGACACACCGATGCTAGTCCCCTGTTGGGATTTTCTATTCCCAGCCAAGTACATATGTGACCTTTTCCAGTCCTGGGCTCTCTGATTTAAAATCTGGTTCTTGTATTCAGCAGCACTCTGCATCCTTTAGTCCTGTTTTGTTTTTGGTTTTGTTTTGTTTTTTCTTGTTGTTGTTTTGTTTGTTTGTCTTTCTCCTGAGCTTTGTTGTGCCCCACCCAGGCCTGTGCTGCAACAAGAGTAATTCAGTGTGATTAGTAAAATCAGAAGTGGAGGTTATTTAGGACACAAAGGTTGGAGGTGTCTGGGCAGGACATCTTTAGTAATGTTAAGAAAGTAGTGACCTCCTCAATCTTCTCTGTTTTGGGCTGAAGAATGAGCCTACACCCAGTATCTCCTATGCAGTGTCAGCCAACCTTTGCGCACATTGTCTTTACAAAGCATCTGATTCCCATGGACAGGCCAAAATTTAGCAGCACAGGGCACAAGGCAGTTCTCAGGCTGACATTTTTCTGCTGCAGGAGTCTCCTGTGTCTGCAAACAAAGCTGATGTGAAACTGAGTCTCCCACTGCTGCTGCTGAAAGTGAAGCCACCCAAACCCGTTACAGGTCAGGACTGATTTTGTACTCGCAACCTACAGCCTCCTTCAGGTGGCCAAAGAATCATGGCCCTAATGACTGCAAAACAGTTAGAAAGGTTCAGTAATGTACTCCCTGGTCCCTTCCTGACCTGTCATTGTAGTTACATGTAATCCTGCAGTGGGAGTTGCTTCTTACCCAACCATCTCGCATATCACCTTTGTTAGCACAAAATAGCACAAAATGTGTCTTATGGGTGTCATACACCCTCGGCTTCATTGTCACCAGTGAGGGAGGAGGTTGTTTCCTAGGTCCTAGCAACCTGACCGCACCCCTAGTTTGTCAGTCTGAGTCCTGGATTGATAGGAAAATGCTGAGGGAGTAGACCTTATGCTGGGACACTGTCTTGGAGAATGCCATAGGAAGGCAAGGTAAGCCGGGTCCTCAGATGACTTGTCCTAGTACCTGCCTTCAAATACTGGAAAAATGGGCTAGTGATGTGGGAAGTCCCACAGAATGTATCCTTAATGTTGAAATAGGAAGATGTGGTGTGCTCCTCTTCAAGACACTGCCACCCTGAAGGAGGGATGGTCAAAGTGCCTCTGAGCACTCCATGCTGTCTGCTCCTCTAGGGCTGTGCCTTTTCCCTTTGTGTTCTCAATCCAGGAAGTAGTTTTGAAAGCCCTTTGGATGCCTTGAAGAAAGTGGATGATGGCAGGATGCTTGGTTTGGGGTACAATCACCTAATCAAGGGCTCCCAGTGGGAGCAGCAGGAAGCAATCTTCTGCAGCACTTATCGGGAGTATCTGGAGGCTGATGATGAGAGAGAGAGCAAGGAGGAGATCCCAAGGTGAGTGAGAGTACCAACCACGATTTCAGTTCATGAGACTTCAACACAGGGCACTTTTCAAGTGTAGATGGAAGCTTCTGTCTTAGCTTTGCTTCATCCCAAGGCTTCAGGGCAGGGGACTAGAGCCATTCCAGGTCTTGTTGCAGTGCTGCCTACTTATCAAGGCATTTTTTACATACATTCTTACTTCCTTTTTTTCAGACATGCAACTTTTCATTTTCTTCTGTCTGGCTGGATACTACAGGTGGGACCTGAAATGAAAGTACAGCCAGGTAATCCAAATGGGCAAAAAGCTGTTAACCCGTGAAGCACATCCTTGTGTCACATTGAGCTCCAGTCAGAGCTCAATGGCTCTGGCTGGGGTTCACTATATAAATTCCAACTCCAAGGACATAAGCCTGGATAAAAATGTCACCCCTAAGACTTATAAGTCAGTCACCGACATAGGGTCAAAATAACTTAGTTCCATCAAAAACAACAACAATGAAACACAAAAGAAGCCTGAAACACCAAAAAAGATGAAGGGGCACATGGGCAACATAAAATAACAGACAAGGGGAGAGTTTGTTGTGATTTATTTTCTGTGTGAGCTTAGTTTCTGTAAGTCCCATCAGGGAAGCCCATGCGAGCTCTAATGAGAACTTTCTAATGGTGTTCTGGTGCCCTGGATTGTTCCATTCTTTGTCTGCAGTTTCCTCCTCTCTTTTGCCATCCCCTTTTCTGTACTAGATGTTCCAGCTGGCATCAGTGTGCACTGGGGTGGAAGCCACAATCTCTGCTTTTACTTGCTTAACTGTCCACTCAAGGAGAAAGTGGGTAAGAAAGTCTTGCTCTCTCTAGCAGAGTGGTCTGTGTGGAGTGGGAGTGTTCAGTGGCCAGTGGCTGTCATTTAGCGAGATCTTCACAATTCAGGGAAATGAGGAATGGAGAGGAAAGCTGCCTCGTATCTCGTGGGTTAGGCTGGCATTTTGATTCTGGGGTTCCATGTTGCACAGACTGGCAGTATTTTTAGTGAAGCTGCTCTGGCAGGAAACCACAGAATGGTGCATATTTTATTGGGAAACTGAATGCTAGTACCATGAGAGAGAATGCTCTGCACCTTCTTACAGTTGTCACTTCATGTCCTTCTGTTTAGACTCTGATCCAACACCTGATGTTGTATGGCCTTGTGCAGCTCCAATTGCATGCTCAGCTGTCAGTGCCTGCTCCAGGTACCTGGCACTGGCATGTGAAGATGCAACAATAACTATTTGGGATAAACACCTAGGTGAGCTTGCCCTTTGGGACAGTGTATTGGGATCACTGTGGATGGATTGCTTCCTTCCCTAGGAGTCTGAGGCTCTGGCCTCTGGTGTGTACAAGGGACTGGCAGTGAGTTTACAAGCAAATCTGAAAATAGTTTGGACTCACTTTTTTGTTGGATGCTTGGCCAGAAGTTGCCAATGTGGCATGACTGCCCTAGCCCTTGCAGAACCATTCCCATCCACAGCAATGCAGGGGCTGTGAGCTGCTGCAGCGAGGACTGATGACTGTCTTGCCCTGAGGCTGTGTGACAGTGACAGTCACTGCTTTGCCACTGCACCTTCAAGTCATCTTTAAGGCTGTGGTGGCATCACAGTCCAGGCTGCCATCAATGCTGGTGTCATCCTGCCATGATGCAGTGATTCTCCCACCACAAGAATCTTCTGTCATCAGGATTGTTCTGGTGGCTGCTGCACCTGAGCAGGCCACAATCCAAGCTAAGCTTTCCTTTGTTGAATTGCCTGTTCCTTTTTCTTCCTAAACTGCTGTTTGTTTTTTTTTTTTCCACCCTGTGTTCACAGGATACCCACTGGGTGTGACTGCCATCCTAGAGGAACGTCTCATCCATAGTGTCCACTTCCTGCATAGTCCTGCAGCTGCCAGCGATGAGACATCTTGCCCTGGTACCGATCCTGCCTGTCCCATTGTGCAGCTTCTAGTGCTATGTACAGACAGCTCTTTCTATTTGGTGAAAGCACCCAGGGCTGGGAAGTCCAGCATCACACTCCTGGCAGACAGGTGAGGTAGACTCTGATAGACCTCACTCCAGCCAAAGGAACTGTATGTACCAGGTCCAGCAGGGAGCCCCAGATTTCTGTGGGGTAGAAAACCTACAACTTTTACCCAGATAGCTTTGCCATGCTGCTCTCAGCAGCAAGTGTGGTTTTGCTAGGAGTCAGTTCCAGTGCTAAAATCCAATGGTTATGCCAGAATTAGAAGTGTTTCTGGGTTCTTCTGTGCATTAGAACACAAGTGCTTGTAGCATTACTCCAGGACTGACGTTCAACTATCTGGGTTACTGCCAGGTACCCGGGGGAACATTTTCTTCTCTCTTCTGCCCTTGCCAGAATAACTTCCCCATGGAAGTCAGAATAAGCATTTCTTGCCATCTTTCTGTCAATCTGATTCTCACGTATGACTTAGGTTTGAGGAGAAGGGTCAGCTTTGGGGAAGCTGCTGCTCTCAAAGCAGGTTTCATACCTCCATGGCAGGCAGGGGATTTGTATTTCCAATATAGTTCCTAAGTGGGTATGCAGGAGCCCTAGGGTCTCCTGCCCAGGAGGAGGCAGGCTTTGTCTCCATAGGGAAGGGACTTGGCTGGAACTTCATGCCAACCTGTGTGCCACAAACTGCCATTGACACTGTTACAGCTTCTCAGTACATGCCAGGTACATGAAACAGTGCCATAAACCTGAGTTCATTTTACAGGCCTGAAGATCCAAATCTTGCTGTCAGCTCTGTGGTGCCTGTCCTGGCATTCCCCAGTGCAGTGAGTATTACTGCCAGCTCTCAAGAAATGGGTGAGAACACAGGTCCATCTGGCCTAGGATCCTGTTTCCAGTAATGACTATATCTGAGTGCCTGGAAGATAAAGAACAGGGCAATCAGTTGTGGTACTGCCCTCACATCCTTTCCCAGCCTTCAGCTATTTTTAGCATGGGGATTTCCTGTACCAGCTACAGATCTGTAAGTAGCTGGTAATTCTCAAAGGATTTATCTTCCATAATCTTACTCAGTATCCCCTTGCATCTGTGTCCTCGACCACTGAGGTGGGAGGCACTGGAGGCCCTCTGCACATGGCCAGGTTCAGCTGCAAAGATGAGAGGGTTCAGCCATGAAGCTTTAGGGTCAAATGTGCGAGGGCATTATGTTAAGGAGAAGTTACAAGCACAAGTCCAGCCAGACCTTTCAAGTGGCCTCAAAGTTTTCAGGCATGGGGAGAAAAGTACTAAAAGCTGCTTGCCAGAGCCAGCCACGCAGAAGGCTGCATCTAGTTCAGTTCTAACCTGCCCTGCTGCCCTTTTCCAATCCCAACCTGCAGCAGTTCCAGTCCAAGTTCCCTGCATGGCCTGCTCTTGATCTGCTGTAGCCCTATGACTACTGGGCAGGCAAAGAAAACAGCATCATAGCTGGGGATGTGAAGTCCAGAATGTCATTCCATGTCCTTTTCAGGACATGTTTTTTACTTCTTTTACATTTATTTCTAAATGTCAACTTGCTGTTTCAGGCCCTGGTCTTCTCCTGGGATGGCACAGTGTCCCTGATGAACACTGCCACATCACAGATTGTTTGCTGCTTCAGTACTCCACCTTCTCATGCTGTAGGATCCCCCTGGCAGCCAGTGTTTGCAGTGGATAGTGTGAATTGGTGCTTGCTGCTTCGAGGTGGGTAGCACCTTGGAATGATCTTAGATACATGGTCACTGGGTGCATTCAGCTGTGCATTGATCCTTGATAGTTCTTCTTACTGGATGACTCCTGATGCAACAGCCCACTGTTCTTGTTTCTGTCTAGGGGATGAGCAGCAGCAGACAGATGCATTGGCCCAGAGCAGAGGTAGTCCCAGCACCATCTTCATTTTTGACTTCAATTCATACCCACTGAAGGAGGCTTTCCCAAAGGAACCAAATTTGCCTCACAAATCCTTGCAGAACCTGACATGGCTTGAGAGATGCAACATTTTCTTACGTGATAGGTAAGGTTCTCTTTCTGCCTGATAGGTAAGTGCACCTGCATTATTGTAAGCTGTGGTGTTGCTCAGGTCCATGCAAATTCTCACCCTGGAATTCCTGGGTTCTTCTGTGTGCTGTGAGAGATTTCTGTCTGGATAAGGTTGATGTTTATCTGTATTCCTGACAGCTACCCAGAATCCTCCCTCCTCTCCCTTCTGTCCTTCCTGAAGCAACTTAACAGCTGTAGTCAGGCTGCCTGGGGCAGGCTTGTCATTCCAGGTAGAGAGGGCTTGCTAGGTATAGCATGCTTTTGTGCTACACAGATTGTGCAAGCTTGTCAGGGAATATGATCCTCACTTGAGTATCTGCTTCTTCCTTTTGACCCCATTATCATGCAGAGCTGGGATCACTTTGTACCGTGCTCCTCCCCTCCATGCCTAGGTTCATTTGATGTTCAAACAGATTTGCGTTGGATGTTTCCCGGTTTGAGAAGGTCGCCAGCACCCTCAGACCGAGGTTGCAGTTCAGCTGATGCATTGAGTTCATGCCGTCGCTAGATGGCAATGTGGCATCTCTTATTGGGTGACCTTGGCCTTGAATTACTTCTTATTGGAACCTGGGCAAGATCCGTGTCAATGATAGTCTGTTAAATGAAACACGTGGGTGCAGGTGTGACCTTACAGCACATGCTACCTGGTAGCCTTCCTTAATTCCTAGTCTCCAGGGTGAATTCTGTGATATTTCTGTCTAGTTCAGTGTGGAAAAGTTTCATCCTATGTTACCAGCCACCAGTTCTGTCCCTTCTCATTAAGCTGGAGAGGGGACTCTTGTCTACCTTATACCAGAAGAAACTGTGGAGACCTCATCTCCAGGGATACCTTGCTCCCTGGGCACTGAGAGCTCAAGCCAGAGCAGAGCAGCTAGAACTGCAGAGATCTGTGTCTACAGAGTCTAACGGGCAGAGAGAAATAGGGAGGTCATTGCTGTCAAGAGCAGTAAACTTGAGTGCTGAGTGGCACGAAGGAGTCACTGAGGTTTTTTGGAACAAGAAATCTGAATTTCTTAATTTGCAGTGAGCCCCAGGCTAGGGTTGTGTGAGCACTTAGGGAATGGCAGGGACTGGTTTAACTGCCCTTTTCTTCCCTTGTTAGGCAGCAGAGCCTGCTGGGACTCGAGGATCAGTTGCCTGAGTACTGGAGTCGGCTGCAGGCACAAGCAGCTGCCATGGATGAGGAGAGACAGAATGTGAAGGGACAGAAGAAGCCATAGTCAGCCTTGCAACTTGAGGGCCAAGCTCTGCACTATCACAGTCCTGCAGACCCATGATCCAGCACTGATATTTTGACAACAACTCTATTCAAATCTATCCTGCTGCTTTCCAGCCTGGGGCAATTTGTCATCTGGAATAGCTGCTTGCTTGCCACTGCTCAGCCACAGGAATCTGCACCCTGTCTCTCTCCTAACCCTCAGCCTGTTCCAGCAGGGTTCAACCCCTCCTCATCAGAGACAAACACTGCTGATAGAAGAGTCTTGCAGTAGGAAAGGCTTCTCATCCAATAACCTGTGTGGTTCAGCTGAGTATTTGTGCTGGATCTCTGAGTCTTCCCAGCAACCTGGAGTGTCAGAGCAATATGGTATGTTACAGTGTTCCTCCTTAATAAAGCCTTTTCTCCAGTAAAAGTCTCTTGATCTTCACAGGACTGGCATTTTATTAGACTGATGTTGTGATCTTCTGTTGCTGGGGCTTGCCAATGCATTTCATCTTCTGCTCTGACTCAAATGGGCAGGCAGCAGCATCCTCATGCTTAGTAAGAGACCTGGTCTTTTCAAACCAGGCAGCACATGAAGGTGGCATCCTCCAGAGCATAGCAGGGCCAAGCAGCAGTGGCACCGCAGAGTGTGTCAGGCCTGACATAGGCTGTTCCTCAGTCTACTTGTTTCTTTTGGCTTCAAAGCAGGCAGCTTTGGGATGAGACTATTTAGGAATAGCAGTCAGGAAACGGGCAGACAAGCTCTCTGGGTTAAGGTTAGTGGTACAGCCAAGTATTGATGTCACTGAGGAGCAAGACAGAAGCTGGGGAGGTTCAGAGGAGTCAGAGCTGTGCTGAGCCAAAGACAGGCCAGGAGCATGGCCAGCGTGTTGGTCAAAGGCCATCAAAATCTGGAGCATCCCTTCTACAGGCAACACAGGACATAGAACTATCAGGGGCAGTGCAAGGCCAAGTACCTATGTATTTGTTTCTTACTCCAGAAGTGTATTAATTTAGTAGCTTGCCCTGTACACTTGACAGATGGGGCAAAAAGCTATGCAGGCTCTCCAGTCAGTCTTTCCCTGGTGAGTACTTTCAGGCCTGTAGCCCTGTGGGAGACTGGCAGCATCTAGATGTTAGCTGCAGAGTTGCATCACTCAGTTGAGGGCTGAAAGCGTAACTGCATTTTGTATTGGACTACTTGGTTGCTCTTCAGGCAGTCAGGGGTCCTCTGGAACTTGAGGGGCTTTAGGGGAGATGACCCAAAACATCCATTCTTGAGCACAGAAAACATATGCTTTCTTGAGCATAAAACCCATGAGAAAGCCTTGATCTTTTTTTACAGCTGTTTGTGTTCCCAAGATGACTACCTAATCCACAAAGAATCTGACAAATCTGCCACAACCACTCCAATCTGTGTGCATAGGTGAGCTCCAGGTCTCCCTCTTGTGACTCCCCCAAAGGTTCAGCAAAGCATCAGCACAGGGTGCCAGGGATTCAGCACAAATTGAGCTGTGTAGTCGCTCCCATGCCATGGTCCCATTTAAATTTTTTGTAGCAAGTTTCCTTAGTTTGGGTTGAGCTTCGGTGAGAGGTCTCAGCTCATCCTCTGGAAATAGCCAGTCTTTTGTGGAGGCAGGGAAGGGGAGAAGCATTCCACTTGTGTCACAGTCTCAGATGCCTGGTTTTGCTTTGGAGAAGTACAAGCTATTTGAATTAAACCTTCCTATTTGCTGCCTTTGTGGGGGGCTTTGAGGCCCATAGTAAAGCCTTTTGTGCTGCCATTTTCCATCTGCACAGATTACAGCTTCACAGCTCATCTGATTGTTACGGATATTGATACTGGGTTGTGGGAGCACTCGCCATCTGCTTCAGAGTGAAGTCAAGTGGGTTAGCTCAAACCACCTTCAATGCCTGCTTAAACTGAGCCCCCTGGTTCAGCACTGAAGTGAACAAGGAACAATGCTTGGTCCTTTCTTCTGTTCTTGCTGTGGTGGCAGTAACAACCTAATTATTTTGTTTCTGTGGTAGGTTAAGAAAGAATGGGCCTTCTGCCACAACTGGGCACAGGGCATTACTCAAGGCAGGAATTCCTATTCCTGCATTGCTTCCCATGCTGCAGAGAACCAGCACAACTAGTACGTGGTCCGTTGAACAGCACTGAGCCTAATTCTTGCTATTTGTGCAAATGTAAATGGCTTGGGGATCTGTGTCCTTAATCCTACCCCATCTGCTCTCCATCCAGAAGAGAAGCAGGACTTGCCTAGCATCAAAAGAGGAGGCAGACCAGGATCTGCTAAATAGATGTACTGTGCATCCACCAGTTTGTGTGTGTTCATCTCAAGATACGCTTGTTTGTTTGCAGTTTGAATTTGGTCTAAAACCCTAATCATGTGCTTGGTTAAGATAGCCAGGAGCTGGCACGTTCCACAGAGAAGGAAAAACAACAAGCAGCTGCAGGAGGCTGATGAAGAGCCTTTGTTTTTACTCATGACTTCAGCAGGGGACCATTTGTTTCCTGCTTCTTCAAAGGAACACAGAGAAATTGGTGTGATCAGTGTGCTGACATGTGTGTTGGTGATGGAGCTGTGTGCTGAGCTCCACAGCACGTTTTGGAGAGGACCAGAAGCACCTGATTGCTTGTTCCAAAGACTATGCCCTTGCCAGCTATTCTTCCATTCCCAGTCACTTGCTGAGACATAGGCAGCTGTAGATCTGAACCAATTTGAGCTATTCTGCTACTGGAAACTATAGAAAGGCCTTGAGAGGTATCATAAATATCACCATCAAAAGATGAAACTGTAAGAGTTCTGGCTCGGCCAGCTCCTAGCTCAGTGCCAAGTTCAGTAAACTCAGAGGTATTCCCTGGGTATAACAGAAACAATTTGGCTATGTATTTTAAAACAGTAAAATAAAAATAGAAAATCAGTTGGTGGATTAGGAAGCCTTGTGAGAGGGAGGAAGAGGAGCTCAGATCCACAGAGAGGCGCTCGAGTGGCATTATTCCAGCGGTGCCAGGTTACTGCCCAGCCAGGCGGAGGTGGTTTCTGTGGGAGAGGAGCTTGTTCTTTAATCTCACTAAATTATCTGCTGCTCTCTGCAAGAAGCCAAATGTCATCTTCTTTGCATACTTGCTTGTGCTGTGGAAGCAGGAGCTATCAGAGGCTGATCTGATAAGATCCCCCCACTCCTGAGGGCCAGCAAAGGTTTGGGCTGTTTGAGTAAGCCACGTGTGTGCTGTTGGAAGGAGTGTGGTCCTCAGAAGTGCTGAAGTGCCTTGTGCTTCAGGTCCTGCACTCCTTCCACCCCTGTTGTCAGCTTTAATGCAACAACCCACATATCTCATAGTGCCTCACCACACACAACCTGAAGCCATCCTAAGGAGGAATCTGCAATGGCCTCTGTCTCCTATCCGTGGCAAATAATGTCCCTGAAAGACACTGTGGGGACGTGCAGTGGCACCAAGGGCAGGGCAGTCCCAGCAAGTGCTTGCTCTGTGTGCTCTGGGGCAGCAGAATATCAAACTCCCTTCCTCGCTCTGCAAATTTGTGTCTAGATAGAGGTGAACCAGGTACCGCATCCCATTCCTAATTGCTCAAATAGCTCTCGTTGTCCAAACTAGTGTCGCCTCATTACCTCTAATGCCAGTTCCCTGGACCAGCGTACAGTTTCTCATCTTCTTTTGAGTCCAGGCTATAGCTGTTGAGTTGTGCTGTTCAGCCAAGCTATGCAGATTAACTCTTTTAATCTTCCCTAATGTGTTGTGCCAGACATCTCAACCTGGTTTAATTTGGGGTTTCTGCAAACTCCTCCCAGTTTGCCTCTGCTCCGGTTTGTTGTTGTCCAGTGTTGCTGGTACTGCTCTGTCTAGGACCTGGTACAATATTAATGTGTGGTCTTGCACAGGGAGCCAGATTCTGCTGGCCTTCATACCTGATTTTGCAAGAGCCGGACTATTGGCTGGGATTAGAAATGAGCTGTGTTTTTGAGGCCAAAATATGGGGGGAAGTTGGCTGAGCCTAGCTGAGGGTGCCGGAGGTGAGATTTGCATGATGACTAGGGTGATGCTGTGGTTTGGCTGTCACCCCATGGACTTACAGGCACTTTACGTGGCTGAAGACAGACAGGGCTCATGCTACGAAGAACTTACACCCTATGTAAGGCAAGTGCTGGGGCCATGGGTGTAGCACAGCAGACTGGTCATGCTGTGGGGGAGGATTTGTCACCGCCAGAGCCAGGTCTTCACGTGGCACACCTCTGTGCAGTGCCATGTGTTGGCTCAGCCCCAGGAAAGTCCATGGTTTAAGAGGAGGGGAAGGCAAATGACTCATGTCACTGCAGGGCTGCCGATTAGGCAGGAGGGAAATGTACAGTATCTGAATGGCAAATTGGCCTGGGCTGCCAAGTGTGAAACACTTCGATCGCCTCTAGCTCGTCAGGCTGAACTGCTCATTTTGTTAGAAACTTGGTGTCAGCCCACTTCGGGCAAACAGCAGTTCTCCATGCAAAGGGCTGGATCATTGTTGTGGGGAGAGGGAGTAGGTGTGCATCATGAGGGAGTGTGCACAGGAGATGGAGATCTGTAGAGGGGAAAAAACAAGTCCTGTACTGAGCAATGAGGAAGAAACACTAATTAGGCAAGGAAGAGGAACCTGCCAGGGTGCAATCCTGACCTAACAACCAATTATAGGATAATATAGCACAGTAATGCAGAGTAAACACTAAGTGGAAGATGTTTCTGAATTAATTCCTTTTTGAAACACAGTGATCACTTTAAAACATCTGGTATCCTAATTTTAAACTGCCCATCATAGATGCCAGCACAGCCTGTGGTAAATGGTCCCAGTTGTTAAACTACCTGTGCTATCTGAATTTGCACCCTGTTTCTAATCTGAATAGGTCACATTCCAGCTTCCAGTCACAGGACCTTGCTGGATCTCTGGGAGATGGAAGTGCCCCCCAGCAAAAGGTGTGACTCATGGGGAGGGACTTACAAGCCATGTATGTGTGCAAAGCGGATGTATGGAAGCTAAACAGTTCTCAGTGTCCATGGTGGGGGAAAGTAGTGGGGTCAGGTTAAGCACTAGGGCATATTCATACTGGCTGCAGGGGCAGCATTAGCATAGTTTTTGTGGGGAGTCATGCAGTGCCCATCAATGGAAGCCTTCTCTGCCAGGAATGGCATCGTATAAACCTTGCCCTGGCCAGGGAGATTCATCAGTATAGAGAGAAGTCTTGATTCCTTTCCAGGCCAAATATCTTGTGATTCTCAATTTCTGGAAGTAAAACTGTCTGGGTTCCTGAAGCTCTCTATGAAGGCTATAACATACTCCTAGTGTGACAGAGGAAAATGAGACAGGAGGGGGGGGCAGACCAGGAAAAAGATTTGCAATTGCCCAAATGGGAATTGAATGCTCAATTCCATTACTGGTAGCTTTTGCCCTTTATGGATCTCTCCCATGACAGACTCCTGGCAGAGACCACAGCAGTGATGATGGATCAGACAGGACTAAACAGATCTGCCAGGTTGTACTTCCCTCCCGCTTCGATAGCTCTTGCCCTCCGCAGTGCTACTTCCCAGTGAGTAAGCAGTAGATACTACAGTTTTGTCATCTCTTTTTTTCTCCTCCTGGTGCTGTAGAAGTTCATATTTTAGCAATTTATTTTCTTAAAAAGATTTCTACTAACAGCATTACCAGGAGGTCCCTTGCCACTGGTAAATGTTTGCAAAGGCTGAGTTGTGTGGGCAAGCACCCTTCTTGCAGATTAAATTGGGGCCAGTGCTGCTGAGTGGAGTAACAAAGGGTAAAGCAGGTATGCGTGATAAAAGGAGGAAATCCCGAGTTATTTTGCTTTGCTATGATCACTTTAATCAGTGGTTTTCAGGAACAAGTTGTAATTTTCTTCAGTGCACATTACCAGTGTTGTAAATCATCATGCCTCAGGGATCAGAGAGGCTGAGGTTATTTACTTGTTAGACCCAGAATGAACAGATAAAGGCAGAGACTTACACACTTCCTTTACAAAATGAATCTGAATCAAAAGCTCTGTATATTCTGTACCTCTTGAGGGAAAACCTGAAATCCAGGTCTGGGTTTTACAATTGCATCTTGCTCTGAGCACACTGAATCTAATCCTCCAGACTGAGAAAGAAAACATGGAGCCTAACCATCATTTAGGCTACCTGTTCTGCTTGTGCACTTCCATTTAAGTCAGTCTTAACAATAGTTTCTCTTGCTGAACACATTAGGGCACTCTCATTATAATTATTTGGTTGAAAGACATTCATCTTGTTGCCTCATTCCAGAGCTTCCTGAGGAGAAACACTAATACAGTTTGTAGTTTGATTATCATTGTGGTGACAGTTGTTTTCTCATTTAATTTCGATTTTTCTTTCATTCTTTGGGAGCAGAGCAACTGCCAGACTCTCTCACCCTCTTTCAAAGATGCCATTCTGCAGTTAGGTAATATTTAGCAAGGCACTGGGGCAAGAGAACAGACACATAAAAGGCACATAACGAAATATAATTAATTGTTGGCAAAAAGATCAACCAATTAAGGCTTTCAGCTGTTGCAGCACAAAAAAAGACATATTCCCTCCCCCAAAGGTAGATCAAGTACTGTTATGAATTCCTAAAGCCTCTTCAGAGAATTTAAATGCATCTTCCAGCTCTAAGCTGTGAACTCACGTAGCATTCCAGCAATAATATTTTCCCAAGGATGAAGTGTTCCTGAACAGAATGGCCACTGAAGTGCATCTCATATGTGAGGGATTTCAAGTTAGCAGAAGCTTATAGTTCTATAAGTAAAGGTATGTATCGTCTGTTGGAAAGTTAAGCATTTCCCCAAGAAGTCTGAAAAAAACCCCCACTGTTAATTCATCATTCATTCAAGGGCCTGGAATCAGAAAAGCCGAACAGGACTGAAATTGTGGACACATCTGCGATGGCTGTGCCTGCAGCCCTCCCTACTAAAGCTCTGTGCTGGCGACAAATGGCTCGTGTGAAAGAGATCGTCCAGCAGAGACGATGCAGGAACCTGGAAAATGCCTCCCACTGGCAGCATGTTGCTGAGAGAGGACAGGGATTTTGAATCTGCTGGAGACTCAGGAGCCTTCTGAGAAGGATGCTGAAGAGGGCAGGAAGCTGCAGGATATTCTCTTTCTCAGCAGCAAATGCCTTTCATGCATCATTTTAAACCTCCTGTTTGCTTCAGCGCCCTCCCCATGACAGTGAGGCTGATTATTTGTGCTAATGTCCTCATCTCTGGTGAACAATATTGCTGCTATATTTAATATGTGAGAGGGTTAGTACAGTATTATCTAGAATGAGCCATAGCCATTACAGGTTGCTCTGTATCTCAATGCTAGTTTTAATTAAAACTGCCAATAACTTTTGAGGTCTTTCACTTCTGGAGTTGAAGCAAAGGAACAACGTGCTCAGGTGGTTTCGTTTGATTGTACAACTAATTATTAGAAGAGTGGAACTGAGTTCACTGGCAGCTGAGCCCTGCAGTTTCTGTGCTAGCTGTGAGAGTCCATCAGAGCCTGGCTAGCCTGGCCTTCCCAACATGTGTGTATATTTGGGAGCAGGTTATCATTTCCACAGGCCCATCCATGGAAGCAGATGTCATTCTCCATCACTCCATTCAACTTGATTTTCTTATGAGCCAAAACTGTGGGGATTCATCTTGCCTGGGATGCTATTTGATCAAATGTCCTGGTAAAGAGCAATAAAGAACTGGGCCCTCAGCAATTGCTTGGTCTGGAGTAAATGCAGAGAGTTTTCCTGCTCCATCCTGAGCTTCAGCAAACCTGGACATCACGCCTGCTGCTCTACCAACACATGTGACAGAATATGAAGTCATGCATCCCTTTACCTGCAGAAACTGGAAAAGAGCCTCCTAAGCACAATATAAAAAGACTGAAATGAGCATGCAATTAGAGATCAGAGAAGCCTTCTTGCAGGAAAGTGCTAATTAGTCCAATCAGAGATTTCTGTCTCTCTCTTTGCCTGTGCACATCAGAGTTCAAGCTTTTGATAATCACAGTAAATTTGGAAAATCCATTTATATCCAACACCTGATGGCTGGTATAAAGCTGTGTAATCAATCTTCTTTACTTAGACCTTTGCCTATGACCTACACGTGACCAATACACAAAGACAGCAGAGTTGAGATCGGGGCCATAGCTGACACCGAAGGCAGCTTGCAGTTGGATACACTCATTGGTTTGAAGTGATTCCCCCTTTTACCACATCCCTTCACTGCCCTCTCACCCTGTGAGACTGTGGATGTTGTTGAGAAGTTACAGGTAACACATGGGGCAGATTTCCAGCAGGGAGAGGGGAAAGGGACTGGGATTTCATGCACATTAATGCAGCTTTGTGGGGACAGGACCACTTCAACCCCATAATCAAAGGGGCATAATGAAGAATTAAACAACCTTTTCCTCCCACTTGCTCTGCCTGTGCTTTGTCTCCTGAGTATCACCTGGTGTGTGGCAAGTTTTCTTTCTTGATGTCAGTTGATGGACAATTTCCCCACCTCCAGAAATGATGAGTTTCCACTATTCATGAGCACCTCACTTGTTCCAGTACACTTGGTATTGTAACCACTACCACCAGGAGAAATATCATCCCAGATTTACCTTTATAGGAGATTTACACTCAGATTTATAGCCCGTCCCTCTCCTTGGGGCATAGGGACAATCCTACACCATTACATGGTTTGAATAATCTGGAACCCCACCAAATCATCCATCCCATTGCTGCAATGATATGATTAGAGGTATTATTGTGGTATCTAATCAGTTCATAATGAATCAGAATTAGCACTGTAATATGAGGAAAAAGACAGAATATTTGCTTGGGAAAATAAAGGCAAGCAACGATGGTATGTGTGAGTGATACTCCTTCCTAACTGTGCCATGAAACCATTTCTTCTCAGCCTGAAACTTCGGTCTTGATTTCCTTAATAGCTAGTTCTTTCATTTTGTTCTCCTTGTTTTGCCTTAAAAGTTATTTACAAGGTACTTCTAAAAGCAGGTGATTTAGGCTGTTCTAATGCTTGGTTTGTTTTTGTCTCATCAAACTGCCTGCTGACCTGCAAGCAGTGGCCAAATAAGACTGAAATTAAAAAGGTGGTGGAATATGCCCCACTCTCTCTTCAATCAATACCAGCCTAAATTACTGCAAACCTGGAGCCATGGTGCATGTAATACATCATTTTGTAACCTTATGAATTGCTTTTAGCCAGTCTCTTCTGATTTTTTTTTTAATGGCCTTTCAGCTAAGATCAAGTGTAGCATTGGTTTTGCATCAGCTGCATACCCTACCCAGGAACCATCTCACACAGGCACTGGGACGAGCTCAGCCAAATTTTTGCAACTCCTTGTTGCTGGTCACTTGGAAGTTGCCCTGAGATGCCTCCCCTTTGCAAATCATGTTCAGAGAGGCAGTACTGGCCTGCCATGGACTGTGAAGTCCTGCCCAAGGCTGGGGTCTTACTTATATATCCTTGCTTTAAGGAAGGAAGCAAGAGAAGTGGAGAGAGGTTATTGGAGTTTGGGATTTGCAAACCCTTGGAGCTGGGTTACGCAGCTCCAAGGCACTAGCCCTTCCTACGGCTTCTTTTGGGCAAATGGAGCAGTTTCAATCCCCAGTGGGAACCTCCAAAAGCTGTGGTCCTGTAGACCTGTTGCCGTGGCCTCCAGAGACCACAGCTGGGGAGGTGGTGCCCTGAGCAGTGTGTCTCCTTCTCCTGGATCATCTTTTTGTTTGCACAGAGCCATGTGAGACTCGAAGAGCAGGTGTCAAACCTCCCCTCCTCCTGAGACAACTCTGTGGCCTGTGCTGAGATGGAAGATCCTCACCATCTGCCAGCATTGTTGGCCGGGCTCTGTCAGCCAGGCAGTGAAGTCCAGCCCCTCTGCAGGGCTGTGAATGTGGACTTTGGGCTGCAAGTGTTAAATCCAGCAGCAGATGTTTCTGAGGGGTCACTTTGGAGGTGCCAACCACCTCCCCCCCATTTACCTTTGCTGAGAGACACTAAATTTATCCATTCCACTGTTGCTGCAAATGCTGCAGGAAAACCCAACTGTGCTCAACAGCAGACAAAAATGCAATTGATTGTGACAGATAAGAAGATGAAGGACTTGCTTGGGGATGGGGCTCTAAGGGTCNCCCTGCAGCACCCACCCGCCGGGGCCTGGCAGGCTCCTTTCCTCAGCAAACACAATATAAAGAAATTGGAAAGATTTTATAGAGCTCCACTGGAAAGAAATATTTCTACAAGAAACTGATGAGAACTTCAGAAAGCAAAGGTTTAGCTTTTGGCAAGAAAAGATCATTTGTCTGTGGGTGCTTGCTGAACTGCTGACTGTGCTTGACGATGACAGCAGCTTCTCTTCTACTGTCTTTTCTGCTCCACTTTTCCCTGACAATTGTCTTATAGAGCTATTAGGAAATCTTGGAAGAACGATGGAATTAGCTGTAATTAAAGTACAGCCTTGGTCTGTGTTGGTGCAATGTGCAAGTGAAGCAATTCTCTGGGCTGGGAGGGACATAATCAACTGAATTACTCATAAGACGCTTAAAATTTGTTGACTTGATCTGTGCAATTTGTAGCACCCTGAAGTGAGAATGTGGGCTGTGCTGCAAAGAGTTCAAAACATTTTCAGATGTTCAGAGCTGGTCAGAGATCAGATTTTCCTATCAGAAGTATCAAACACCCCCTCCTTCCACCAAAACACAACCTTTTGAAAAAACATCTTACTAGGAAAACCATGCCTGCTGTTGGAGGGCAGAAATGCAAATGTCCTATTTCAAGTTGGCATTTTAAAATGAAGATTTCCATTTTGGCTTGTTTCCAGTTTTCCTGGGGGATATGCCAGCGTTTTCCCATTGGAACCGCTGTCTTCCTTTCAAATGATTTTTAGTTCAGAAGAAAATGAATTTTTCTCTCGGGACAGTTACAGGGTCAATCTCAAAGGCAACAAAACACTTCTGAGACTCTGGGAGAAAATGCCATGTTTCCCCTCTGCGTACCGATGCCCCCTTTGCTGCATAAGCCACTTGTATCGTTTCACATAAAAGAAAGATGCGAAGGGCAGCACGTGTGTTGGGGTAAGACACGTGCAAGCAGCGGCAGAGCAACCCATGAGTAACTGGACTTTGTTTTTCTAGGACCTTAAAATCAGATGCTACCCCAGGGCAACCCAGGGGAAGTCAGGGTGGGATTTCCCAGCTCTGGCTGCAAAGGGAGAGAGCAGTGTTACTGCTTTGAGGCAACTTTGAAGTTTGCTGTGCTTCCCCTGCCTTTTGTCAGGAGGTGACAGAAGTTTGAAGGTGACACGGAGAGGCTGTTCCTGTGGCCTTTTCCTCTTGATGGGCTTCAAGTGGATTAATAGCTGCCCAGAAGTCACTGCACTTTACAGACAATGCAGTCCTGCATGTGCAACCAGGATGTTGCTGGCAGCTCCGAAGGAGGGTACCACTTATCACTGTTACTCTCAACAGGACGTTTTAAAGCTCCTCAGGTCTTGTGTAATTGAATAAAACGCATGTCCAGCTGCAAACTTAATTCCTTTGCTTTTCTTTCTAAACAATCCGAGCAGCGTGCTATAGGTAGGCAAACCCCAATGCCTCTTTATATATCTTTATTTGAGACTGCAATGCTTAAAACTTTCTGTTAATAATAATGAAAAACCCTCTTAATTAATGAAGCTTGTAATAGCGACACTGGCATGCAGAGCAAAATTTGACAAGAGAAATTACTTCTGCAGAAACATAATAATGAACTTGTGTGCAGATCACAATACTGATAGGCATAATGTACTGCATCTGGTTTCAGTCTGCAAGTCCAACCTTTTGCTGAAAATAAATTTTAATAAGCAATTGACTTAAATAATTAGTATGTGCTCAAATCAATACTGGAACGTGTTGGCTAAGTGGTTAAAATAATTGAGGTGTATGAAAGGGTTTTTTAAAGATTTTCAGATCAGAAGGATGATGTTTGTGGAGCTCGTAGCTCAGTTCTGTGGCTGTGTTATCACTAAAGCACTATGTATGGCCAGCACTTGGGCAGAATTACTGTGTTACCTCCTGGAGCCCTCCCAGCAGGGTGACTGCTTCTCCCAGCCCCACAGAAACAGGCTCCAGTGCCCACTCCTACTTTTGTGCAGAGGTGAGGAGGATGCCATGGGAGGCAGAACATGGGTGATATCCACCTCAGTGTCAGTGAGAGCCCTCTCGGGATGCTGCGGAGGTTCTGGGGCTCTTGCAAGTGATGCCTGTGTGAACTTAGTGAGCTCGTGTCTGCACATGCAGAGCAAAGCCATGTTTTGCATAGCATCGTTTCTGCAATGATCCACAAGAAAGTTCCCTTTGATTGCAAAGCATGGCTGTTACTCTGGCTTCCATTTATAACACACGGACAAGAGCAGGGGATGCCTCATCGCGCCCCAGCAGCGAGCCCTGTCAGTCACGTAGTGTTGGAGACTGCTGGGAACCTGTTCTCTCATCTGAAACTAATGCAAACAAATTTAAGCCTGCACATTAAAAACAGGGGTTGGAAAGCAAAGGGCAAGACAGCACACCATGGTTTGAGATCCCATTCCGACAGGTCATGGCTGATACCAGCCCTGCTACCCACTGTGGCTGGGCTGGCAACACCAAGCTCTGCTCTCCCTGCCTCAACCACCCCAGCTGCAACGAGGACTTTCTGCTCATGACAACTTTGCTGGTGATTTATGAGGCTGAGCAGACTTCAGGCTGTTCTCTCATCGCTGACCTGGCTCTGCAGAGAGAACAGCAGTGCTGGTTTGTTGGTGGCACAGGCTCAGTGACACACTGGCACTGAAGCACCGAGCAAGATGTGGATGCTTTCATTGCATCTGTACACAGAAGATGTGTGCCTTGCTGCTGACTCTGCCCCTAACATCTTAATACTTCTACCATATAGAAAAGTTTGTTTCTTTGTCCAGAAAGAAAAAAAAAAAGAAAAACACCAAAAATATTTCCATTTGGACACTCTATCAGCCCTTTTCTCTAGCTTGCTCTCTCCACACTCTCCCACGAAGTAACACAAATGATTTGCCATGAAAATCACACATTTTCTCCCTGGGATGTCCAGAGACTGGGGCAAGAGTGAAGAAGGTTGGCTTTTTTTGGTGCATTGAATCCACACCACCTGAAAATCATTAAGGACCATGAGTTTATAAAAGGCCCTTCCCCAGCTCCAATTGATGGTGAGGAGCTCGGGCTGGAGGCTTGCAGGAGGGAGAGCCTTTGCAGAGGGGGAGGATGGCTGTGGGAAGAGGAACTGCTCGGGAGCCTGGATGGTAGGTCAGGGTGGTGACTGCTCTGGTTTTGCTTGTGCTTGAAACAGCTGCTTCAGTTTGGGACTCAATCTCTCATTGTGGGTTGCTGAGGAGCAGGAGAGGGCTTGTGCTTGAGCAAACCAAGTGGGAACAAAAAGTTTCTTAAATATGTTAAGTGTTCTGTTCTTGTGGGGACCACATTTGGGGAGAGGAGGCTGTGCCAGTGCAAACTCTTGAAGTTCAAGCAGCTTTCAGTAGAGTTGCTTCAGTTGGTGCCATGGAATTCAAATGTTGACCTGCGTTTGTCAAGAGCAGCAGGAGAGATTTGTAGGTATAAAGTGCAGTGCTGACTCTGTTGGCAGGTGACAATGTGGTCTGTGTCCTGGCACAATTGCTCTCCTGGTATGCATTGGTATTGGGAGGAAAAGGCTGAGCTGCAGAACTGGTTGATGTGTTTGACTCAGGGGCTGAGCTGGAAGGGGATGGGCTGTGGACTCCAGCTGCTGCATTTGTAACAGGTCCTGTCTTCCTTGTGTTTTACCTGTCTGCTTCTCTTTGCTGGCTGCTGAGAGATGACTTTTTGTGCAGTGTATGTTTCAGTCAGTCAGGAAAGCTTATAAAAATAGTAAACTCCAAACCTAGGGGCTTTTGCTGCTGGTTAAGGCTATGTGATAAAGCCAGTGGCCTTGGGACAGATCAAAGGAGCTGCCTTGCTATGCTTCAGGTCCATCTGTCTGGTGGAGGTGGCCTGGGGAGGTCTGTGGTGTTGATGGGCACCACGGGCTCTGTGGTGTGTGGAGCTGATGTGCACAAGGGCAGCATGGAGAAAGCCTGCATCTCCTGGGAAGGGATGAGCATATCATGGTGGGTGTTCCCTGACAGGAGGCATCTTGTCCTCAGGAGACCAGAATCATTCAAGCAGAGTTTTGCTGCAGCCTCTGAAGCTAAATTTAAGAGCCTGTTTGCAAAGAGTTGTCCCTATTTTTAGACCAGATCAGTTCCTCAGTCTGCTTTGCTGTGCAGCTGTCTGTGCAGCTGTGCTGGGGTGATGGAGGGAGCAGTGTGGGGCTGAAGGCAGGGGAGAGAACAGCAGGGGTGTCCCTATGGCTGTGCCCAATTCATGTGGGGGCTCTGAGCTCTCCTGGGGTTTGAAGTGGGAAGGAAGTGTGAGAAATGTGAGCTCTGAAGCTGGTCTGAACCTGGGTGGCTGCTGCAGCTCTGCCATGTCCCTGGGAATTTTTGCAGTGGTGTAAATCCTCTGACTTGGCTGGACATGCAGCAGGCTGAGGTTGAGCCACATTTGGCTCCAAATTAGTTGTCTCTCTTATTTCTTCTGCTCTTGGTCTTAGAGTTGAACTCATAAGTAGACGAACGACGAGATCAACCTTGTTATCTGTAATTTAGCAAACATTTCATGCTTTTAAGATTTTTCTCTTTATTGAAAAAGGCAGGCAGGAGCTGAAGGACTGATGAGAGGCATGTTTTGTACACTTCTTTAAAAAAAGTTGTAAATTCTGCAGAATAGCAAACATTTTTAGCTATATTTGCTCTCAAAATGGAACAGCTGCCAGCTCAAATAGTTTTGTGGTGCTTCTGTAAATAAGGCTCACAGGTATGACTGATACAGCAATCTATCATAGTGCCAAGTGGCCACTCCACTCTGTGGCTGCAATTTGATCCTGATGCAGAATCGCTTCTTTAATATATGGGGGAAATAATCATAGCTGGTTTTCCTATGATATCTCTTCTCTAGAAAGATCAAAAAGCTAAATCCTTCCATCTAACCGTGTTTGGCTTAATTAACGCGTGCTGCAGGCCCTCTGGTAGAGTCCCAGCTCCCAGGCGGGACAGAGCCGAGCGCAGCAGTGGATGGCAGAGGGGTCTGACACTGACAAAGGCGTAGGGGAAAAATTTACCCTTTTCTCTCTGAGGAACGGGCCATCCTCAGCAGTGCATCAGCCATAATGCTGCCCAGAGAATCTGTCTGCTACGGCCTGGAATCTGATGGGATTTGAGACCGACAGTGTGGAAAATAGAAACTGTCCTGGCACTGAGCAGACTGGCAGGGAAAAATCTTCCTGGGGGTGGGATCGCCATGGCCATAAACCCAGTTACTGCGGGCCCCAGGCTCGGCTCGCCAGGGCTGCGCTTGTGGAGGTGACACTGCCCACTGCAACGGCTCTGCCTGTGCTCAGCTGAGACCTCCCGTGTGCCGAGGGCTGCAGCTTCCGGGGCTTTCGCCGTACCGAGCTGCTGCACGGGAGTCACCGCCACAGAACGCTTCGTGCAGTTTGTACTCGCACGGCTCTGCAGGGCTACAG
The DNA here is from genome assembly GCA_013398125.1 of Aegotheles bennettii. Taxonomy (NCBI): domain Eukaryota; kingdom Metazoa; phylum Chordata; class Aves; order Caprimulgiformes; family Aegothelidae; genus Aegotheles; species Aegotheles bennettii. Next base: position 338 of record VZRW01011345.1, on the reverse strand, counting down.
CAACGCCTGGAGCAGCAGTGCCCTCCGGAACCATCGCTCCACTCCTGGATCCTCTGCAAAGTTCACTGCTGCCTTGACAAAATTCACTTCTGATTAACAATGATTAATGCCTGTGAATGTGATCACGGCGGCGGCTTCGCTGCAACCAGCCCCGAATGCCGCGCGCCTGAGGGAAATCCCTCCGCCAGCCGCGTTTGCCTCGGTAAGGGCGGGCTTCGCGCGCACAGGGACTCGTTAAGGGCCGCGCGCGTGAAGTGAAATACCTCCGCGAGCCGCTTCTCTTTAGAAAGAAGCGCGAAGCGCACACGGGGACTGTTTAAGGGCCGCGCGCTGAAGTA
>VZRW01011344.1:0-12456 GCA_013398125.1 Aegotheles bennettii | reverse complement strand
AAAATAAAAAATGGACCTTATTGCTCATATTAAGTTGCATACACAAATATGTTAACATGGCAGCAATGGCACAGATTTTGGTTTGAAAGGTCTCTAATTTATGGGTGTCAAGTAGTTCTGTGTAAATAGTCTACAATGAGTATTTAATTTACTGAATTTTGACCTTTGCTTTTTCCTCCCAAAGTACCTAACGGCAGACTTTTTGATGTTGATGCCTTTTACATGAGATTAGCCAGTGAGCTGAATTTCTGTAGTGTTTATCAACCACAATATTATTCAGTAATATTATTTCACTTCTGTGAGCTGATAAGCATTTTAGGCACAGGGAATTAGCAAAACTGGGATACCAAGAGTATTTCTGGATGTGATTCTAAAATTTTCTAGCAAAACTCGATTCTTCAAATACTAAAGAAGCTACTAGAAAAGGAATGAATACTGAAGACTGATTAACTCATCCTGTGCTTGCCCCACAGGTTCACTGTTTAAATAAATATACAGCCTACCCTTCTCCAGCACCTTGCCTTGTAGGCTGGTTCTCTAAATTCATGTGGCAACAAAACGACAACTAAGCTGGTGAAGGGACTGGAAAACATGTCTTATGAGCAATGACTGAGGGAGCTGGGGTTGTTCAGTCTGGAGAAGAGAAGGCTCAGGGGGGACCTAATTGCTCTCTATAACTCCCTGAAAGGAGTTTGTAGTGAGGCAGGGATCAGTCTCTTCTGCTGTGCCCATAGTGGGAGAATGAGAGGAAATGGCTTTAAATTGCAGCAGGGGAGATTCAGATTGGACATTAGGAAAGAATTCTTCACTGTAAGGGTGATTGGGTATTGGAATAGGTTGCCCAGGGAGGTGGTGGAGTCACCATCTCTGAAGGTGTTCAAGATGCGTCTGGATGTGGCGCTGGGTGATATGGTTTAGCGGTGACGTAGGTAGGGGTTGGACTGAATGATCTTGAAGGTCATCCAGTGATCTTTGTGGTCTCTGGGAGAGATCAAAACTGTTAGTTCCCCTTGACACTGCTAGAGTGCCATCGAATTTCTGGAAATTAAGTGAACTTGGACCATGGCCATTAATTCTTCTTGGTTTATTACTAAGTTATGTTCTAACTAGTTACATTTAAAGCTAAACCCCACTTTTTACACCACACAAGCATTCTTACCATATTCATTTCTAGGCTCATGAACTTCTATTTCTCATGCCTTACACTTTCTTTTTCCTCTTAATAAAACCAAAATTGACTGGAAGATCTAATGCAAAACACTACAGAAAATGCAAGGTGAGTGATAGCACAGGCGCAGCGTTGCAATGGACAGGTCAATGAGACTGTTGGATGATCTGTGGGATGCAAGGAGATGATAGGGTTGAAGTCCACATGGCAGATTTGCTTTAGAAGAAAATTGATGAGCAGAAGGAAAATAAGGAACAGGATCTTCAGATCTATACATGCTTACAGTTTGAGTGGAGTTTTCTCCAAAGTTATCCCTTTATTCCAACACATTTCAAACCATCAGAAAAGGAGGGTCAGGACAACACACCTGAATCTTTTCTATGGCCTTACACCATGGCTGCAAAGATGCAGCATGTCAGTTCCCTTTCCACTATAAATACTGGGTATTACGGCATGAAACTTTTCCTTAGACAGAAATACATCTCAGTATACACCAACAGACACTAAAATTCTCTTTTCCTACCTCCTGTTTAGAAAGACTGGTAAAAATCAGTAAGGACAATTACCCAGATGAATATTCCGATTTACTGTAAAAATATAATTATTTTATGCATATCACCCAGACTAGAAAGATAGTATAGTATAGGATGCATGCTTGAGGAGAAAAATTGTTCAACACTAAAGCAAGCAGAAAAAAGTTTAATTCACAAGAACGGTTTATCAGCTATGGTTCCAAGCAAGCATCATGAAGATTTTCCTGACTAGAGCACTGCTGGGTATTCTTTGGTAGCTCTTTTCCATCACTCCATTTAGGCAAAAATAAATGAATCAATCATTTTATAACAACTTAGAAGTTTCTAGAATGAGTGTGTGCAACTAGGAACTGGTGCATGCTTTCTGTCTATTGAGAAAGTGAAACCTGAAGTATGGAAGAGCTCATCAGTGGGACAGACCCAGGTCAGAAGCCAACATTTCTGACAGGGCTTTGACTTTTATTTTATATTCTGGTGCCTCGTAATTATTGAATTATGTGACTTCCAGCCACCATCTGCCACCTCTTTCCAGAATTTCTAGAATTTCCAGAATTTCCCAGTATGATTTTTGTGGCACTGCGGACTGGCTATCTCTTCCTCACCAAGCAAGTTAGTGCAACTCCCTACCTCTTCTCTGAAGCACCAAATTCATGGAGGAAAACCTGGATTCCCATGTGGAATATTATGCTTTGGAAGGCAACCTTATATATACCAACTTCCTCAACACAAGTACAAAATCTGTAAAGTACATAGAGGTGTCTTTTTTTGCACACCTTTGAAACTGCCCCCTCAGGCCAGGAAGAGGAGAGATGGTGCAGTAATGATGCAGCAGCTACTGCCAATCCCCAATGACCACTGTCTCTGCTATAATTGACATTATGCTTACTGATACCTGGGTTTTGCTAATGAGAATACTGTGTGCATGGGGAAAACATTGAGCCGTGCTTCCTAGTGCTGGTGGTGTTATCCACAGCACCCTCTTTAGGAGGCTTACTCTGGAAATCAGGACCGACAGCTTGCGAGGACTTGGCACCATGCCCACCCTTCAAAGCCCCAGGCTGCCAGAGCCTAGAGATTAAAGAACAGAAAAGGGCTTTCAAGTACAAGAAGAAAGGACACAGCAAGTAAGAGAACTGCTGTGTACACAGCAGTAGCTAGCACTGGTGGTCTGAAATTAATACTACTAAATACTTAGCAAAATGTTTAGGACACTTAGAAGTTCAGTGTAGCAGAAGAACTGGAGTCAGAAAACACTAAGAAACTGCAGAACCAAATATTCAACTGTATTCAAACATCCACAGGTGATGAAACTGTTATTTATAGCAGACATCAGAGGTATAAGAAGGATTTAGAAATTCCACGTTACGTTCCAGCTAAACTGCTTCTGAGTCAAAACATTATATGGAACAATCACCTGCACAGTATAGAACTTCTTCCTAATATCCAGTCTAAATCTACCTTCCTTTAGTTTGAACTCATCCCCCCTTGTTCTATCACTACACGCCATTGTAAAAAGTCCCTCTCCAGTTTTCCTGTAGACCCCCTTCAGGTACTGGAAGGCTGCTCTAAGGTCTCCCCAGAGCCTTCTCTTCTCCAAGCTGAACAACCCCAGGTCTCTCAGCCTCTCTTCATAGGAGAAGGCTCCAGTCCCCTGATCATCTTCATGACCCTCTTCTGGAATCACTCCAACAGCTCCATGTCCTTCTTATGCTGGGGACTCCAGAACTGGACACAGTACTCCAAGTGGGGTCTTACTTGAGCGAAGTACAGGGGCAGAATCACCTCCCTCGACCTGCTGGTCACGCTGCCTTTGATACAGCCCAGGATACCATTGGCTTTTTGAGCTAAATGCACACACTGTTGGCTCATGTTGAGCTTCTCATCAGCCAACACCTCCAAGTCCTTCCTCTCACAGCTATTCTCAATCCAATGATTTTCAATCCAATGTTCTCAATCAAATCATGGATTTATATGAGATGGCCAAAGTTTTGTGTGGTCAGTGTCAATGCAGAAGATGGACTGGCGTAAACAGAGCACGAAACTGATATAAAAAACATTGCTAATACCTGCACAGCTTTGACAGGTAGAGGGATGTTTATTTCTTCTCAAATCATACACTATTCAATCTCTAGTAGACAGTATTCTTTTTCTTGGATGAAATTCAAATGCATTTACTAGATTCATTATACAGGAGGACATTTTATTTTATTTTTTTTAATCTATGTTCTCTGTTGTACCATGTCAGAGATAACACTGTATATTAATTAACTTGGTTTTTTGTACCGTGGATAAATATGTTGGTGATGATACTTCTTTCAAAAGTTTATCTTTGACAAATGATGTTATTAGGAAGCTGATAATTTTCCATTTTCAGGAACACTTTTGGTTTCAGAGTTTACATACAAATTCAGAAGACAATTACATGCGGTTCTGCAGAATATTTTATACCTTACTGCGACCTGCCTATCCTTTAGGAAAATGTCACTTTGTTTTTAATTTCAGCATTCTCTTTATATTATGTTGCACAAAATACTTGGTTCTGTCATTTTTATAAAAGCTGCTTGGTAACTCTTATCTGTGCCAAAACTAAACTGAAATGCAGTATTTAAAGACTGTTCACCTGAAACAGTAGTCTGCTAGAAATATGCTTATGAAATGCCTACAAAGAACACCCCAACCATCGAAATTATATTGATATTCATAAGATTTTGGGCCAACAGAAAAATAAAGGCCAGTGAAGCAATTAGGAATAGAGAGACAGTAAGACCATATTTAATTGTGTAAGACAGTGAAAGTTAAAACAAGATATAGTAAGTTAATAAGATGTAATTCTGTAATAACAGCAATGTGAGATTTATTATGCCCTTTTACACATGAACATAATCAAGAACAGCTAATTAGCCTATTTTTTAATTTTTTAGATGAAAATTTAGAAAACTATAAACAGAAATCTAGTATTTAGGAACTATTATTCTTACTCATCTTGGTAGCTTTGATCTTGATGTCTGATTAAGGCAAGAAAAAACTTACTTTTTTTTTTTTGCCTTTATCATACTCAATGAAGTTTTCTCCAGTAATGACACTATAGCCTGTCAAAAATTGAGCTCACTCAAATCTCTTATAGAGATTTCTGTATGCATGTGAATAGATTAAAAATTATGTAACAGGACAAAGGAGTGGGAAAATATCTGGAAATTGTAATAAACTAATTATATAAAAATCATGAGCAGAACTGAAAACTATACTACTGATTTTTTTCAGTCACAAAACCTGAGACAACAGAGATTTCCCACATAACTATCTATTTGAGCAATAACAGCAGAATACAAATACGTGATGCTTGAGATTTTCTTTTACTCAATCCTAACTAAGGTCACTGAAACTACCTGACCATATCTAGACTTTATTTAAATATGGGCTTGAATTCAAGCTCAAGCTCTAGCACTACAGGCCTAGGTAAAACGTATTTCTCCATCTTTCTTGTAAGACCCCTTTATATATAGAAATACCACAAAAAGGCCTCTCACAGCAGCCTTTTCTTCTCCAGGCTGAACACCTCCCACGCTCTCAGCCTGTCATTGTAGGAGAGGTGTTTCAGTGCTCTGACCACTTTTGTGGCCCTCTCCTCTGGACCTGTTCCAGCAGGTCCATGACTTTATTGTGCTGACAGCCCCAGAACTGGACACAGTACTCCAGGCGGGGTCTCACAAGAGCTGAGTAGATGGGGAGAATCATTTCACTCAACCTGCTGGCCACACTGCTTTTGATGCAGCCCAGGGTATAACTGTCTTTCTGGACTGTGAGCGCACATTGCCTGCTCATGTCCAATTTTTCATCTATACACTTCTCTATACTCAACACTGGTATCATATAATGATTACAAGGCCAAAGAAGCAGCTTGAGATCATTCTTATGAAATTTCGATGTTGTTTACATCAAAGTAGTGTTCACACCACCCAACTTCAGGTATGACCCTTAGTTAGCTAAAGGGGAAGAATGATTGTTTCCTGGCTATAGCCAGTGGAGATCCATAGCATCTCCTGGAGGATGGCACGATGCAGGAGTTCACCTGTAGGATGCAAATAGCAATGCATGGAACCATGTGAAGTTTTCCCCATTTTTATGCCTGAGCTTCCTCAAACTTCAGAGACGTGCACGTCCTTTGACTCTTGCAGAATTTAATGTCTCCAGGTTAGGCCCACACAGAGGGTTGTGCAGGTAAAGAAAGAATAAACATCCACAGGGTTAGAAATTGTCCAGATTTAATAACACAACCTCCCTGAACCGAGAATAGAGTAATAAGTAGGACATACATAGCAAATAAAATCCTACACTGAAAAAACCCACAAAATTGACATGTAAATAACTACAAGCAGCTCAAAGGTCCAACTAATGACTACAGCAATCCAGACACCAAAGGCATCTAAACAAAGCAAAAAAGAATAAGCAATATAAAAGTGTCAATGTATGTGTAGTCTCAGCATTTTTGTTTTTATCCCCTGAGATGCCAAAGCTGACAGGATAATTTTTAACATTTCAAATCACTGAGATACACTCCTGTGAGTCCAGAAGCACATTCATCTTCTTAATGACACTGCTGTGGCCTATTCAACATATAATGAATGACTTTTCAATATTTAAAATTAAGATGAGGGCGTACATCACAAATCACTTACAAAGGAACAAGATATCACAAATATAATATGGTGTATGGGAGAAGTCCCAGTTTTTCATGCCCAGTAATATTTGATTCTTAAAGCAATGAAACTTCCTTGAGGTCTATAAAACCTTTTTTTTTAACTTACAGAAAATGAAAGAAATAAATCAAATTCAAGATATAGAAACTTGTTAGACTGGTATCACCTGTCAGACCTTTGTTTCAACTCTTATCTAAATATATTCTTCCTTAGATTTTCCTTCTACTATCAGGAATTTCTTCTAATATTTGCCTGCAAAACTCCTGCCATACTTTCAGTTCCATGCATATAGTCTATTCTATTCCAGACACAAAAGGTATTTTTTTTTCTAATGACATTTCTTGATACAATACAACAAGAAATTTTTGCACAAATAGCTTAGCAAAATTTAATTCGGCATGCTGAATGGAAAAGCATAACATACGCTTCTATGCTAGCTGATGTATTGTGAAGGGTCATTTGATCTTGTATTTCATAGCATAAGGCGACAACTTATGTGTGATAGAAAGGGATTCTCTCCTCAATCATATCAGCTTTTTCAATTATCCAAGAATATTATTTGCCCCTATTTCTCCCCTCATAATTTTCTAAAACACTGAATACTATTTTCATAGCCAGGAAATAATGCTAGATGAGTTAATATTTCAGTGTAATATTCCAACTACTAGATTGCAGTGCTGTACATTCTACAAATAATACAATGCAAAATGTGAAAATTTGCCCCTATTGCTATAGAATACAAGCAAATTTTATAGCTAAGCCATAGAGAAGACTAGTTTGGAAACGGAAGTCCATACAACAAATAACCTGGTCTATGATTTATCATAAGCCCTTTCTCACTGAAGCCCACGTGAAAAAAAGTTACTGAATTTACACAGAAGGGTTTATTGCTGCATTCTTAAGCTACATATGTAAAATCCTTTTATTTATTTATGATCCTTTTATCTATTTATGACTATCTCCTTCATGGATAGATTGTCAGAATACATCTGAAATATATTTCTGTATATGAGTTAGGCCAAAATTCATATAACCTGGATGATGACTGACATCTTATTCACTGTAGTTGAAGTACTGGATATGAGCTCCCAGTCATGTGTGAACAGTTTAAATCTATTGGTGAAAAGACTTCTGAAACATACATAAAATACTCTAGCAATTCTTAATACTGATAAACTTCAATGTAATGAATGTAAACATTTTAATTTAGTCATGATTTTGCATTAAAATTATTGTATCTCAATATGTATCCATAGATAATAATACATATTGTATACCCGGTAGATTAAGCAAGAAAGTAATAAGCAACAAACCCCAAAGAAAGAAAATTAGCAGTTACCCTATGTGAATGTCATTAAAAAAACTCCATAATTGCTAAGTTCATTGTCTAAATTATTTTAAATTTGATGCAGAACATACAGTAGTAATGTTTCACCTAAATACTTCAAAATAAGAGACAACAACATTATTACAAGTGTTATTGCAATAACTGTGGCCACCACCATAAAGTTAAAAACATCAACAGCAACTGCATACATTTCAGAATACCACTATATATGTGGTATGATAGGTAATTTTGTGAGAATCCTCCCAGTGGCACCAATATTTCTAGCCCCGTTACCAATCTGAAATTTGAAAAAGATAGGATTGTGTGTTCAAGAGAAATCTTAATTCTACTTTAACATGCAGATTATATGACCTTCATTTCTCTCAAACACTTCAAAAAGTTACTTGGAAATTTTTGGACACACATATGCATCATATACTTCGAATGTACAATCAATCTCCTTCACATTGCACATTATTGGTGAATAACTGAGTGCCCCAACCAGCTAAGATCTGCAAAATTCTTCTTTCATAAGGTATCTTCACTACAACTCACAGAACAATTTGAGTTACAAAGAACAGCTAGGCTGGCATTTGGGGTAGTTGTTTTTTGTATTCTTTACAAAAAAAAAAAGATTGGAATGCAGATCTGTGTACTTAATCATATGACATCATATTCACTCTATTTCAATACATGTTCTTTGGTTTTAACACATGTTCATCAATTCTGTTGGAATTCTTTCACACATTTAGAACAGCTAAGTGAATAGTTATGTGAATAGTACTGTGAATTCAGTTAAACACAGGACAATTATAGTGCATGCAGTCTTATGTACTCAAGCCGTAGGGATGTAATAAGTAAGAAATACATACAGGTAGACTAAATTAATAAAATTCCTATTTACATGAGAAAAAAAAAAGCTAATTTTAAAATTATAAAAGACTAACCCTGCCCTAAAATACTGAAGAAAAGTGGATTCTCAGGAGAAATGTTTTGACATACACTTTCCTTTTTTACTTCTATAACTTGGAACAGAATCGGACTTCTCAAAGTGAAACACAAATTTTGAATAGTCTCACTCCCTCAGGGACTATGGAATCAGGAAGAGCCAGTATCCATCTCATGTACTTTTAGCTCCTAAATTAGTCTAAATTAGTGTAAGTAAGTCACTGAAGACAGTGGGATCCATCCCACGCATCTAGGGGATGTATATGTCCAAAGAAGGAACAGACTGTCTTAGGGAGGTGGCTGACATTCAGCATATAGAGGGCTTACAGAGCAACTTGCATTAGAGAGCTAAAGGAGGAATCTCTCTCCCCATGTACAGTCTGTGATGTTCAGAAGGAGTTCACAAGTGAGAATTCATCCAGTAGTGCTGGGCTGTAGCTGCACGACAAGCAGACCACTCAAAACTGGAATAGCAGAAATCTCATAAGAAACTTCTCCCAAAAAATATTTGGTATATTTAATAAGCATTATCCAGCTACATTCTTAATCAAATAATCTAGCTAGCACAGAGCCAGCAGCGTGAGACACCATTTTATTCCCTGTGATGGCTACCTGCATCATGGGAGGAGAAAGCAAATCTGCAGATTCATTACATTGCTCTGCTCATGTAATAAGAGAGAGGAAAGAGAAGATGGCAGAAACAGACAAAACTAAAGGCAGCTATTCCCAGTACAGAAACTGTAAAAGATTGAGACTCATATGATTCTAATTACAAATTATCCGGGATCTGGATGATCAAGGGGCCAAAACCTTGGTTGAAAAAAAAAACTTCCTATATTTCATTGTGTGATGATTGCAAGAGATTCATTTCTATGGAGCATGTTTTAGCAATTGCATCTAAATCTTTGAAAGAACAAACTAAAATATTAATTCTGTTTGCAACCGTTGACACCAATAGTTTGGTCTTGAAACAGTAAAACAGAATTAATAATTTATTGTCAAACTATTCACGAGTACACATTTGCTACATCAATTTAAAGAAATATGAAACACTATTTTTGTTCTTATGTACCTATGGATCAAGTCTCTTTATAGCCACAGACTCAACATAATACCAGTGTTATACTAAAGTTGAGCATGGTTAATTATGTTTTTAATTAAGGAAGTAAGGTTTGATAACCATTCCCTATCTCTCCCGACCCTATAAATGGACCTCTGGAGAAGGAGTAACAACAGTACAAAGGAAACATCCTTTTTCTTTCTTTCTCATGCCAGATAAAAAGCATTTGGTAACAGACTTCTTTGATATAGCAGGAGATAAAGTAGGACCTCTAGCTGGATAGAAAAACAGCTGGGTTTGTTTATTATTTTTTATCCCCACTTCAAAAAATGACTCTCACAGCAAGGGTTTGTAAACACAGGAAGGGAAGACTGGCCTGTCAGGTCTAAATTCAGCAAAGCATTTGCACATTCATAAGCTAAAAATTTCCCAACCATGTTTCTGTGTCTTCTAAATACAGTTTATGAGACCAGGGTCTGGTGTCAATTGACAGGGTTACTTCTAAAGACTTGTTTTCAAGTTCTCAGTGTGAAAAGCAAAAGATGACAGAAGATGGGGATCAGGGTAAGGCTTTGTGTGCATATTTTAAGCGCTAACCGCTAACCCTCCCACCTCCTCCCCAGATTCTGTAAAAATATTTTTTTTTATTATTATTATAAATGGAGTTGATCTGATTTAAACCAATAGAATATCCAACTTTCTAAATAGGTAAAATATCATACCAGTACAAAAGGGGGAAAAGAACCTGAAAGCCTTGAGCACAGCCACAGATGTCCTTAGGAGTGGGATGTATTCTGCAGGGTAACAGCTCACTCATCCGAACTCAGAAAACTTTGAATTTAGTGCAGTATTCATAAAGAGATTTATAGTTATCAATCAATTCTCTATAGATACATCTAAAGTAGATGGGCAAGAACTGTTATTCTTTATTGTGGGAAAACTAAGAATCTAGAAAAGAAAGCCAGAGCCACACAGTGATGGGAATGAAATGCAGAAGTTGTATTTCTCCTGAACTCAAATGTCAGCTCCGTATTGGATTGGATACATGCTCATCAAACAACAGAAATAAGCAAAAATAAGAAAAAAAAATCAGTAATACCATTTGCAATGTTAACATCATACCGTCTGATTTCATTGCATATTCAAAATAATGACTGTCAGAGCTGCACACATGCCTTTAGCTATGTTTGATAAAAGAGAAATGTATGTCATGCTCAAGTGTTCTTAAAAATGAGCTGTAGTCAGAGAATAAGTAAAATTAATATTTCTCTTTTTCAGGGAGGATGAAAGGAAGGGGGGCTTTTTTTTTTTTTTAATATATGGCTATAAACTCAAGTTAAATCTGTACAGATTTCCTTACAGCTGTTATTGAGAAGTCACAAATCATTGCAGATTGTATAACAACTGTACCACGATGAAGTTATAGCTCTAAAGTTATATTGATGTTGGGTAGATGAATGAAAAAGGAATGCTACATTACAACAGTAATCAATCAGAAAAATAATCCAGAGACTAATCAATGTCTCTGAATAAGATAACATTAATCCCTAATGGAGATATTACAAAAAAAGTAATATCTAGTTTAGCTATCTAAATTCCACTCACCATCTTCTACTGTCATGTTTATCTTGAAATCAAATTTCAGAGGATTCCAAAGAGCTGTTGCTCCAAGTCTGATTTTTTTCATTATTCTATTTAATTGTGTGCACTGTAATTTAATTTACTGTAATGCTGCCTCTATTGTGGCAATGGAAAATTCCTTGTAACAGTAGCCCGTTAAAGTATATTAACAGTATTTATCATGGTCCTCAAGAGTACAGATAACATTATGCACGGAAAACTGGGATTTAACGTAATTGCTGCTAACAATTCAAAGCAGTTCTTTTTGCATTTATCTATATGTAAACCAGCAAGAACAATAAACATAAAACAAAACTCAGCAAGATCAAACCTGTTTTTTATGAAGCCTCATGAAGATAAATAAAATACTTTGGAATCTAAATCAGTGTTCTGAAAAAGTATAGATGGGAAAAAACAGTGTGAAAAGACATACAGCGCCCCAAATTGCTGTAAGCCATTGAGTTAATTTACTTATAATTTTCTTGTCTCTTTTTTTTTTCTTCCTCTCTATCACACATAAATGTGCTGCTTTTTTTTCTTCCTGAGCTATTTTTTTTTTTAAGAAAACTTATTGCCTGCTCCAAGGGCACTGACGTTAGTGTCAGGACTCACACGGATTATGTCATTCAGGTTTGCAAATGCCACAGGTGGGAGAAGGGGACCTACCAGCTGGCAGCACGGTTGCATAAGCAAACCTTTCTGGTGAGAAAAGGCACCAGAGCTCCCCCATGAATAGTGGCAGCAAAAGAACAGTGCCAACAAGAACCAAATGATTCCCTGGTCAACGAAATCTGAATTACCTGAAATCAAGACGAGTTTAGCACAGACCTCGATGCTGAACTCAGACTTCTGGGTGTCAAAGTGGAATCATTACAGACAGAGAGAGATCACAGCTAAGTTACTCATCAGATTGTTTTTAATGCATAATACATGTGTACACAGCTTTGCTTACTTTGCTGGGGTATTTAGAAAACCTTGTGATACTACACAAACAAAAATTTAAACTGTTTTCAGGTCAAAAATTTACTAAACATTTACAAGTTGGCAAACCAGAAAGCACTTCTGTATTTTGTACTTCTCACACTGTCACCCACAGCATTCTC
>VZRW01011342.1:0-43534 GCA_013398125.1 Aegotheles bennettii | reverse complement strand
AACTTCAAACTATAACAGTGTGTATGGCATTGTTATACACAATGAGCCTTTCCTCAACCTCATATGGCTACTTAGTATGCTGAGGTTAGAAAAAGAAACCTCCTTATGCCCCTCAAAGTCTAATATGTCATTGTTGGATTTTATGGGAATAGATGTCAACGCTGTACAAATATAGCAAAAATTAGAACTCTTTTAAGGCTACTTTGTTCCTTCAGTTGCTAAATGAATTCTACTGGCAGTGTCCTTACATGCTGTTCTGATAACAATAGGAAACAAGTTTAATTTAAAATAGCAGTGACATCCTTTTATTACACACTTGTGTTTCCTAAGTGTTGAGTGCTCTAAGAGCATGTCGAAGAATTACATCAATTAGATGTTTACACAGTAAATGAAAACAGCCATAGTTGTATCAGGATGCTTAATTTGAAGTACATACAACATATGCTTTAGGGTGCGTTGGGAGGATTTGGAAGAAACCCACTATGAGGTTTCTTGTCAGAAGATGCTTTGCCCACTACAAGAACTAGAAAACTGCAATAGATATTCTCCTAATATGATCTGGGGCAATGCCTAGGTTTGTGTAACATTATTTTTTTTTCCTAGCTCTTCGAGATTTTTCCAAAAGTGCAGGTGGCCTAACCATTCATTTTAGAAGAACACAGATTGCCGCTCCTTAAGGCTTGTTCATTCAATAAGGCTAAATACATATCCACAAGAGATGAGTGATATTGAGTCATAAAAATCTCTGAAGGACCATAAGACCAAAATAAACATATTTTTGAGTCCCTGACATCTGGTACTTAAGATGAAATAGAAATATTTTAAAAAATTGTTAAAAGCTGCTTGTTTCAAAAGTTTGATTCAAATAATTATATATTAGAAACTACCAGTATCATTAACATAGTAATACAGCCCAGAACTTTCACTGGAACATTCAATTTGGCGAACAAAAATATTCTTAAAATAAGGTTTCATTAGACTGCACTTTAAATATGATGACTCGTTTGGAAATAGCTTGTATGTGTAACATAAGGAAGGTTTATTTGAGCTGCACAAGGGAGTGCAGAGAATACATTAAGCAGCTGATGCTCAAATTTAAAATATAGTATATAATTAGATATCTGGTATTATATACACAGTTTTCAGAAGGCATGGATATACTATCTTAACACACAATAAACATAAAAGAGGTTTGAAAGAATTATTTATCGTACTATTAACTCTTCAAACATAGTAGTCTATCTTAAACTAACAAAAAGCTAATTCATTACAGTGAATGAACCTTTATCTTGACAGACTGTGTATGAGCCAATACAGGTTGGCACTAAACATATAGTGGATACGCAAAGACTCTTGTCATGATTCAAAAGATTTTATAGATTCTGCTTGATACAGAAAACAACTTTTTTTCCTCTAAACACCAGTTGCCTTTATTTCGGTGTCAAGCCTTCAAATCCTATTAGCCAGTCACTAGGTACCAATCACTGAATGTTATCAAATGCCAATTGTTGAATGCTATCAGTCTTTTTTGATCATCCATTTGAGAAACACAGCAAATAAGTAATTAAATGACTGCCTGACTCAAAAAGAACCAGATTTGAGTGGATAAACAAAGTGGTGTGTGTTATAAATAATCCTTTAGATTATTTAGTTGTTTAGGAACAGAAGGTTCTTGTATGTATTAGTCGATGAACAGTTAATATCAATCCTTTGACACAGGCACAAAACTATTTAGAAACTATCATGACTACAAATCAGAAATTAGTTATTTTACACCTGGTCACAATTTTTCTTCTTTTCAGGCAAATAGTGACTTATGAGAATATTCTTTTGATAAGGAAAAAAACAATTATTTTGTAGCAAAAAAACCCCATCTTCTTTTGTTAAACTTTCTGATATTGTCATAATAAAAATCTAACTGATTCTAAAAGACAAAAGGAGAACACAGATTACCATAGGTTGTTAAGGGTTAGAGAAGATTACTTTAGACTGTAAAACACTGGTGATACCAACTCGTGTTATTAACATCACAATTTATTTGAAAGTTTTCCCCCTTTTTCCTTTCCACATTTGCTTTTTCTTAAAAACTATGAAGTTAATAAATATGCTAAGAAAGCTGAAGCAGAAAAGGAGAAATAAAATGAGAAAATAAAGGACCAGGAGAGAAAGTGAGGGAATAAGAAAAAAAGTGCACTAGGCTCCTCTTCTACTAAGGACTGTTTCTTACAAGATACCAACATGAATTCTTCATACAATTCAAGGGTTTCAGGTTTTTTTGTTCACTGAATTGTGCAACAATCAACAGTTTGTTTGTCCAAATGTCTGAGAAATTATTTATCACTCTTGTCATTTTGTGTTAGCTTCTTGTTTCATAGTTCACAAATATCTCAACATCCACACAGGAAGAAGATGCTAGTTACAGGGACATGAATGAGGTTTCAATGCAGAATCATTATCACCTACTGCAAATATTGTTGTTTCTGGTCTATATTTTGCACCAGATTTACTGTTTCCAAATAATCACTCCATCTTTCTACTTTTTACTGGAATGTTCTGGTAATTCTTCCAGAATATGCTGAAAGGTTTAGTATTCTTGAATCTTAATATTCAACTGCTGGAGAACTTTTGTCTTGTAATAGAAGAGAAAGCTTCAAGTACAAGAATCCAATCAAATCTATTACACTTCAATAAGTGTGTTTCCCATAAACTATTCATTGAATTGAAGTGGGAACCTTAATTGACTAGAATGTGATTAAGTTCAAAATCATATATGAATTTGTTATAGAAGTGATGGAGATTTAGATAGCCAGTGGAAACCAGATTATTGAGATGTGTGATGTGAGAATGCCACAGTTCACTTTTTTCAAGATTTTTTTTTGTAAGTCCACTATTGCTACAATAAAGTACCATCTTCAAGTTCAAAATATAAACAGAAACATCTTTAAACAGCAGTTCATCTTCATGGGGGAAAAAAAAAGGCTCAAAAAATCAGTTTCCTCTATCTATCTTTGGATAATGAGTCTTCTCTTTAATGAAGATTGGGTCCGAGACCATTGATAGAAGTTTTGTTTTTTTAGAAAAGGGAAAGAAAATCTTTTACAGCCTCAGTTAAAGGTACTAGCAACTGTCAACCACAGATCTCAAAGCACTCTGTAGTAATAGAATAGTTTGTGTTGGAAGGGACCTTAAAGACCATCTTGTTCCAACCTTCCTGTCATGGGCAGGGACACCTCCCACCAGGCCAGGTTGCTCCACACCCCATTCAACCTAGCCTTGAGCACTGAAAGGGAGGGGACATCCATAGCTTCTCTGGGCACCCTGGGCCAGGGTCTCACCACCCTCACATCAAAGAACAGTAAAGAACTTCTTCCTAAAATGCAGTCTAAATCCACCTTCTTTTATTTTGAACCCCTTGTCTTATCACTCCATGTCCTTGTCAAAAGACCATCTCCAGCTTTCCCTGGAACCCCTTCAGGTACTGAATTCCTTCTCTCACCTGCTGTTCACGCTGCTGGGGATGCAGCCCAGGATCCCAGTGGCTTTCCGGGCTACAAGCACACACTGCCAGCTCATGGCGAGCTTCTCATCAGCCAACATCCCCAAGTCCTTCTCCTCAGGGCTATTCTCTATCCATTCTCAGCTCAGTGTGTATTTGTGCTCAATACAACTGCAACCCGTGCACAGAACCTTGCACTTGGCTTTGTTGAACTTCATGCAGTTTATACAGGCTCCTCTCTCCAGCCTTTCCAGACTAGCCTATGAAGAATCTCTAAGTGAGTTTCTTAATATCTTGAAACAGCAGAAATGGAGCTTTTGTGCAGAAAGGCCCCCAACACTCATAGCTCAGCCTCTTCAGCTATGCACACCTCTCATTGATGTCCTGTGTTCCAGCACAGCAAATTCTGGTGGACCTCTGCTCAGCTGAGTCCTGAGTTCTTTGCATGTTTTTGTAAGTTTTTTATTGGTGCTTTGCTCTTCATTGACACTAGTAAAAAGATCTGAGGTAGAAGTCTACCTTGTTCACCTGTCAAAATCTTGGTACACAGTACCTTCCATATCAGGACTGTTGTGAGAAACTAGGATTTATGTTATTGAACACAGCCCAGAAAAAATTTTGCCACTGAGCAATGTGCATAAATCATGAAGTAGATACTGCAGGTAGTTCTGAAAGCACTTGTCACCTCTTCTTCTGTTTGGTTGGGGTTTTTTTTGTAAATTTCCCCAGTTCTAGATGCTGGTGATTTTCTCTGCTCGGGGTTCAGCTTTGGGTGTTTTTTTCAAGGAGGAAGTTTAGACAAAATACTTCGGTCTATCTGCACTTAAATAACACTAACAATTCATACAAATACTTAGATACTAATAAATTAGAGAAGAGAATTACATTTGTGTCAGAGTTATGCCTTGTACCGTTCCCAGAAGAAAAACAAATTGGTTTTTAAGTTACATATCTTTTAGAAGCAGTTTGTTCATTACTTTCAGAAAAGTCATGACTGGAGAATAAATTTACAAAGTTTATGTGCATGTATTACACATAGTCTCTTCAGACCCCTGGGGACTAAGCAGGACCTCTCTATAAACCTGCACTGGTTACTTTAGGTCACTATGATTGCTGGCCTTCTAACCCAGGTCAAAGATATTTCCATCTCAGAATGCACCTACATGTAACAAGAGGAATGAAAAGGATATATTTTAAAAACAGGGGAAACAAAACAAGATTCACAGAGAGAGAACAATTAATGTAGTTGATGCAATTTAGGAAACAACAAGGAGGAGGAAAACAAAAACCTCATAGTTGTGCATGAAACTCAGTGTAGATCTGTAAAGGCTGGAGAAACAATTAGGTTTTGATGGAGAAAATCTGGGTAAAAAAGCAGTAAGACGGATCAGATAAAGGGAAAAAGGAATACAGAAACCAGAAAAGAAAAGGAAGGTTGAGAGCAGAGCAAGGCTGCTAGACAAGGTGGCATGGAGATTGAGATGTTGAAGACTGGGGCTTGTAAAGTGAATAAAGGCATAGTTTAGATAAAGGCTACAGACAGACAGGCAGGTGGGCTTAAAATCAGGGTTGGAGACAACCAAGACTAGCATCTGGGGCCTGGAGAAGAGGGATGGAATTGATACATAAAAGCCTAGAAAACAACATTGCTCAACCAAAGGCTGCTTGTCTAAATCTGTAGGAATTAGGTAAAGGATTCACAACAGTTCTTAACTTGTGCTGTCAGCAAACATCCACAAATCAACATCGAAACTAGTGTTTCTTTTATTTTTTTTTGAGAATTTATTCTCAGACAGATATCAGAAGTCAACTTCACCGAGTTAAAAATGTTGATTCAAGTTGTTGGCCAGGTGTGTAGCTGAAGTTTACAATGACCTGAAAAACCATACAAATACAATGGCACATAGAAAGATTTCAGCAGAGGTCTTAGTTTGCTTTAAAAAAGGACAAAATGAACAAACAAAACTCCCACTTAAGCTATTCCTTTTATGAAGTAACTTAAAAGTTTACTAAAAGCAAATACTCAGAATATCTCCCATAAGCTTTCTAAGAAATTTGATTTGTGTCTACCTGGAGAAATGTAGCTCTATATAGTGACATTCTGTTCAGATGTTAGAAATCCCATAATTAAGATTGTAATTGAATCCTTAATTCAACTCAGTGTGAATGCATTACAGCCTTTAATTACTTCATCATGCACTTTTTTTCCCTCCCTGCCTTATTTGGTGCAGAGGATGGTCATTGCTGTGGGCCTGACTGGAGCTTTTCTTGTCAAGGAAAATGTTGATCATAGGATTCTGACTTATTTTTGCTGAAACTACAAAACACATATTGAAAGGGCTGTGACTACTGATCAAAGGAGACACAGAAAACTGCATTGCATCTACAGCACATCTTTTATCTAACGGTAGAGTGTGTCTGTCACACCAGGTAACTCCATGTGAATTTACCTGAATTATATTTTATTCAAGCTACTTTATTGGCATGCAAACTACACAGATAACTACCTAGGGTCTCAACAGCATTGTGGCTCTGTGCTTGGGCTAGTTATGCTTGCTCCCTAGAAGTAAAACCAAAACTAATTACTTGAGACCGAGAACTGCTGACTCTGTCTGCAGTTAGTTAATTCAGCACCAACTCAAGCATCACTGTGTAACTCTACTTTGCACAAGGTAAACTGAAGCCAAATATTAAAGCAGCCTTTTCATACATTATTAGTAATTTTATGTCTCTTATTTTCTGACTGAATAATTTGTGAGCCTACTGATTTAAAATACCCAAAGACTTTGTATTAACAAATGCTGGAAAGCTGTCCAATTCCCTCTCATGCCAAGTATGTTGAAAAATTGGATTCTTGGCATCTTGGAGTAAATAGATCAAAACTTGGTAAACATTTTGATAACCATACCACTAAACTTCTCTTGAGTGTTGCAGAAAATAGATGAGCAATTGTTCATGAAGGGCTTAGTTACAGCAGCAAGTGTCATGGAAAAGACAAAGACTAAATCAATCTCTCTGTTAACAGAGTAGAGTTTGGATTTAGTGTAGTAAACAGGGCATAAAATAAAACTATTACTTATTTGGTGAGTGCTACTCACCCTCGACCTAAAAAAACAGAGAAAAAATAACATGCCATTATGTAATTAAATAAAAAATATCATAATACATACACAAAGGGGCTGAACAGAGAATACAGAGAGCCTTTTGTTTTTCTAAGCAATGAATATTTGGTTTTATGACCTAAATATATTAGTAGTTTCTTGTGATAAATATGAATATGAGTTAAAAGAGGCAGAAAACACACTTACAAAGCAGTAAAACTTACAAAATTATCAAAAAGTTGTCCAAAGTTTTCATGAGTACCTTAGAATGAACTGTACTTAACTGTGCTAATATTTGTAAATCATAATCTTTTTAATGTTGACAGCTAAATGTAGCACCTGTCATCTAGACAGAATAGCTTTTTATTGATTCATGTTTTTTTCTTTCTTCAGTAAGTCTGTAGACAAATATAGACACAAGTACGTTTTCTTACAGCTCTGTGCCTCACAGCTCACCTTAAGACAGCAGATTTGGAACACAGTGATGACTGACGAAACAGTGTGATGTTTCTTCCCAGAAGTAGTTCATGGACTACAACATCCCTCAGTGAACTATACTGACTTCGTTACAAACTTAAAAATGTTATTGCATTTGTTGTACTAAAATTTTCACAGTTCTATTCAATTTTGCTAATTTCGAGGTTTTGAGACCAAATTTTGTTGTAGGTTTTTCAGAATGGTCAGCAAACTATGTACTCACCAAATATTTTACACTATATATATAATATGATTAATTGAAAACACTCAGATTTCTGTCGTGAGTTTAATGTATTAGGATGATAATCTGATCTACTGTGCAAAAAATTAAGTCAGAATCATCCTTTTTCTATTTTTTTTAACAGCAATTTTATTGGGTCACAGAATGTATTTAAGAAGATAATTTTGTGACAGAAAAAATTTGGGTAACATATTTTTAATCAACTAGCTTTTTCTGGATGTACAAACATTTGACTAGTGACCAGCTAAAGGAGAATACCTTCTCCTGATCTGAAAACCAGAGTTTTCAGAGGGTCAGTGCGTCCCTAATTATAATGATCCAGTTAACACTACTCTAATTGAAAGGTTGTCAGCATTTCCATTATAAAGCCATGTTTTTCATGGGTTGTAGCTCAGCTGTAAAGATTCAATCTGGGCTGAAACATGTCAAAAGACCTCATCCTGCTCCATACAGAACGCCTTCAAACTCCCAATTAAATCAGTGAGTTCTCCAGGCACTGGCTATTTCAAACAAGTAAGGGCAGACTTTACACAAATAATTTTACAATGCCATCATATACAAAGGTTTTGCATTCAAGTAAATAGTTTTGTATGTGCTCTGAAAATTTGCATTTTTTCAGAATACAAGCTCACCTGAAAAATATTCCCCAAATAAGATCATTTTAGTGCTCTGTTCTGATGCCTAATCCAGAAAATAAAACATTCAGTAAAATATAAATATATTAATTTAGCACGATTTACATATAATATTTAATGATAAAAACATTTTACTCTGTATAGACAGAAACTTGTAAAATAATAATAACTATGATAATTTCAACCAAACACAAGCTAAAGAATAAAAAAAATGATTTGGTAAATGAAGGACTACTAAAACTGTAGGGAGAAATTACATTTAATCTACTGAGAAGTTATTGCACAAGGGAGTGTAAAATGAGTGATTAAAACCCACTTCCCAACATCCATTTAAAAGCATGCAGAAAACATCCTGAATTGAAAGCACAAAAATCGAAAGAATAAATGTAAATTCTGTTGAGACTTCTATTTCCACTAAAAAAAGAAAAACAACTAAACTTAATTCTCAGAAAAAAACTGAGTACATGGCTGCAAAGAGGAGAATCAGGGCAATAGTTTGTTGGTGTGCCAAAGTCTGGTCTGATTTGAAATTTTTTAAAAAAAAACAAAAACAAATAACAATAACATAAACTGATGAATAACCTAATTTGCACTTTAAATATTTTGAAATGTCAGAAATACAATATGTCATATCCAGAAAAAGCTCAGCTGAAGGCCTCAGTACTTCTTCCATTGATGAGACTGGCTAGCCAGTTAATTACAGTGGGAGTAAGCGTGAGTACAACACTGAGACTTAGATTTCATCTGCACACCGAAAAGACTTGAGGCCTCATGACCTCTGAAAGAGGCAGATCTGGCTGGCCAGCACCTACATATCATGGTGGGACATAATCCGTGCGTGACATTGTTATGCAGCATAATCCTCCTCAGCCATGCCCAGACATGCATATCTGAGCCGTGTCCGCACTTCATAGAACCCTTTCATCTGCATGCAGTGAGTGGCAACATTGGAAGTGAATAGGTCTGAGCCCTCATATTGCTGGGGGACCCTGCAAAATCCAAGCTGCGGGTGCAAGGGACCATAAAGCAGCCAAGAAAGTGTTAAAACTATGTAGTGATCAGTACCTGGTAATTCTTTTTGTTCCATGCTGAAGTGCTTGCATTATAAAGGTAGTAAGGGTGCATCTTTCAACATCTGTTCAAGGGCAGCAGTGGTGCTTTTCCACTCCTAGTGACATTTAACCATCAGTGTCAGGTGAGAGCAGGGAGACACTGCAGAGATGTTTGCAACAGGGAACTCTTCCCACAGCCAAAAACTCCCTTTTCACAAGGATCCAACTGTTTCTGCTTGTTCCTTCCTGTCCTGCAATTGTCCTCCGAGGCAGAAGACATCCTGCATCAATGAACTACTGCATTTAATGCATGCTCTTTTCTCCCTCCTGCAGATTTGTACAGCAGAGTGATGTTATATGGCATTTTCATCTGTGTATGAGATACGGAGAAGTGTTTATCAAGAACTGTTGATATAGTTAACAAAGCACTAACTGGCTAACTTATGAACTTGTAAAGGCTCTGTCATTTGACTCCGAAGAAACTAGCCTAGGAGTTCACAAAGCATCTGAATTTCTCCTGGGTTTAAAGAGAAATATAATCCAGATACTAATTTTACAGATGTTCAGTGAATCGGCTTCCTGTGATGCTACCTCTCAGCTACATTCAGATACCTTTAAAATTCATGTTTTCATATAAACTTGAATGAAATGTAAAATACTTTGGGTTAAAGGGAGTAATTTCATGAAACTGTGGCTGTATGGGGACCTGCTAGCCATCTTGATTTTCCCTCATGGATGCTAGCATTGTATTTTAAATTATGTAGTTCTCAGACCAATAATCCAGTTATTCTAAATAACTTTTCTTTTTCCTTTGGTGTTCTAATTTTGCCATTATGCTGGTGCAAACATTCCTCTAGTAAAGGTATTTTCAAGTTGCACAGTTGTGGAATACAAAGAGAATTTATAGATTTCAGTGTATAAAGAATAAAAATACGGTGAAAAGTTGAAAGACATTAGAACAGGGTCGCTTATTCCAGTTACAATAGCATATTATATTTAATAGCTTAAACTAAATACTCAGTTCACTTCAAAACACAAAGCTAAGATGACTTGATAACTTAAATAATTTACTGGAACAACAATAACAGTTGTAATATACTTGAATAGCTCATATAGGGCACAAAAGCAAGGACAATGTTAAAAGACATGATGTTTCTTATTACTGAGTAATTTTATTGTTTCTGGTACAAAAGACTTTTTTACCAGCTTTGTTTGTATGACTAAGTAGCAATTGGAAAATGTACTTTTCAGCTTAAAAATTCATATGGATACTATTTAGTCACATTAAGGGTTACATTTTCAGATCCCACTATGAAGAACTGTGCTTCTGCCTTTGGGCAAATAAATTCTGCATTTTTAAATCCCCTCCCAAAAATTAATTAGGTATGGTAGGTGGTATTCAACAGTTGTAACATTTTATATTGGAGGTGTTTATATTTCACTGATGAATACATACATCAATTTACTCTTGTGAATCTATTTGGGAGTTGTTTGTATTAATATTAAAATATAAAATTAAGTGAACAATCTCAAATTAAAAACCAAAACAAAACAAAAACAAAAACAACTCACCTGTTGTAAACTACAACAGCTCACTAGGTGATGGTCTGGCTTCATATTCTGTTTTTCAGATTGTTTGCTAATTAACAGCATTAGCAGATCTGGTTCCAGCACAAAAGGACAATGAAAAGATCTAGAAAAATGTATCAAGAAACCCACTTTGGTATATAGTTCAGTTGAATGAGCAAAACTATTCTTTCCCGGACTCCTCCCTCCAAACTCTTTACTGGTTGTTTTGACTTGTAAGATTTTGTTGTGCTTTTGTGTGACTGTTGCCATATTTACTGGGGAAATCACTCATTATTTTCCAGTTAGATTTGGTAAATATTTGTCATTTGATCCTGATGCTGTGATGACTTGCATGTGTCCTGGTTTAAGTAAATCTTATGTCTCTCATTTGAATTATTAAGCCTATTGGAAAAGTTGTTTCTCATTTAATTTTCTGAGCTGTTTCCCTTTCTTTCTCATTAGTGCATGTATATTCCTATTCTGATTCTCTCGTGTCATTCAAACCATTAGTTGGGATTCATCCTTAGTTCTCCACCATATGTTCTTGCCTTGCCTGTTGGCACACAACAGCCAAGCATAGTCCTCCTGAGAATCTGTAGATGGTTCTTCTGTCCACTGGACAGTATTGTAAATAACACTTTTCAAGGTAAGTCAAAATTTGCTAAAAATTTAGCCATTCTCATCTTCAGATCATCCCAAAATTGGGTAGTGGCGTATCAGGATTATCTAGTTTTTGTACATGAAAACAACTAAATCTATTCTGAGATCTCCTAGACTATTTGGGATTTCCTGAAGCTACAAAATTCTATCCTGGTGTCAGGTCCTTTGTTTTTTTCCAGTTTGGTCATTCAATGTACACTTATCATTTGTACTGCACTCAGAAGTTTCAGATACCTGGTTCCTGGAAGAAAAAATGTGTACAGAGTATCACATCAGCCTTTATCTTTCCTGAGGCTATCTCCCAGGCCCCTTAATAAAAATTTGTCTTGTACAAATGTTTACTAAATATTGGAATATTTTTGTCTTGGAATATAGATATAAGGATTTGTTTTTCTTTTATTTTAAGCATACCATTAGTATGGTCAAACACTGAAGGACGTTGCCCAGGTGGTCCTTCCATCCCTGGAGGTGCTGGAAACCTGACTGGGCACAGCACTTATTAACTTGATTTAGTTAGACACATTTTCCACAGGGCTAGACTAGACAACTTCTGGAGTTCCCTTCCAAGTGAAGTTGTTCTATCTCTTTGTAACATATTGGATCTTTATATCTTTTACCGTGTGTCACAGTATATATCCTGGCTGATGTCTGCTTTCTTGATTGCTCTGTTTTTTCCTTTCCATGTTTCTTTATTGCGACCAAATAAATTTTGCTTTACTGTAGGCACACTTTTTTTATTATTATTTTTTTTCATATGAGGTTCATCTCCTTTTGCTTTTTTTGAGGACATTATCTCAACAACTACTCTTACAAGCTGGAATCACATACTCCGCTAGTAATCCTATATTTATTGTTCTCAAAATTACTCAGAGTGTCAAAAATAAGAATCTATTTCCTCTCAGCTTCTAAGTTTCAAGTAAAAGGAAAAGAAGGATAAATAAAAAGTACTTCTCTAAAGCCTCATTGTATCTGGAGTCATAACATTCATCAGACACTTATCAGTTACTCTAACGCTTCAGGTATTATTCTTCACAACAACTCTCACTGATGTCTCATTCTTTCTCCCCAGTGGGGGATATTAAAAATCCTCGCCACTCACTCATTTTACCAGTCACTTTTTACATACACTTGTGACTGTCTACAGACTCACTTCATACTTCAACAGTTTTTGTGCGACCAATCCAAATTTCTAGTAGTTGAAGTTCTTTTACAGTTCACATTTTTAGTACAAATCTGGGTTTTAATTTAATCACAACCTCTTATGTTTTAGGGATCATTTCTAAAAACCCTGCTGCAAAAGTACTACTGTGAAAGAAGTACCAATAGACTTCTGTAGCAACAGCTCACATGCAGTCAGTTGCCTTCTTGGTGACCACAGAGAGATCCTTTGAGCTCTATCATTCTATAATTTGTGCCATAAATTCTAACATTAACATAGTAACAACTTGCTTATAAAATAGACAACATTTAAAATAATTTCCAACTTTAAGAATATGTTTTCTGTCTACATTTGTTTCATGGACAGTATAAAATTGGACAAGTCTGCCCAGTTCTTGGCTCATCCCACTTATAGATTGTTCTATCCCATCATATGATATCCAGGATGAAAACACTGCTGAGAAACTTTCAGCAAGAGCAGAAAATTCTGCTGTTGATACTGCTTTTTTATGGAAAGGAGTGGGCCATCAGTTCTGCTAAGGTCTCCAAGGTTACTCTGACAGCATGAAATATTTAAAGAGGGCAGAGACAGGTATGTTTTTTCCATACACTGTCATGCTGACAGAACATCTTACCAGCCAGGGTCCCCCACACATTTTTCTTAAAACTGTTGGAGAGCACTTTGACCAAGTTTTTGGTTTTCCTATTGGTACAGGGGACTTCTTGTTGATTTGGGTTTTTTGTTTTTTTTTGTTTTTTTTCCACCCTGAGGCCTTTCCAGGCCATTAGAACAAAGGGATGTCAGCAAGAGAGAAGCCACCTTTGTTTTTCTCTGTTTTTGGATGAAATGGAAAAACAGGACCACAAAATTAAAATCCTATGTCTGATATAATTTCTAGCAGGCCTGGAATAATGAAAGATCCTTGCTGAAGTTTTTTTTACCAGCTTTTAATAAATTTAAGTGATCTTCTTTCCTTTTCAAAGGAAAATTTTTGAAAAGTCTTGCACAGGTTGACTTCATATATTTGTTTTAGCTGGTGATATCAGACTGTCATCTTTGAAGTTCTGAAGTAAAAAGCTATAGGGTAAAAAGGAAGATGTCCTCAGTTTCTTAAAAGAAAAGAAAAGAAAAGAAAAGAAAAGAAAAGAAAAGAAAAGAAAAGGAAAGGAAAGGAAAGGAAAGGAAAGGAAAGGAAAGGAAAGGAAAGGAAAGGAGAAAGAAAAATAATCCATAGAAATCTTGAATTCATTTGGTGAAGTGCTACTCATGTTCTACTATCAGTAGTCCCTCAGGTCTTTGTTTTAGTAAAAATTATATTGGTTCTTTGTAGGCTTTTTTTACTTTAAGCTTGAATTGGTAATGTAATAGCTTCAATAAAATGCATTCATTCAGAGATATTTTTTTCTTAAATACAACATTATTGGTAGAATATGATTTTCCATGAAATAAAGTTTTGGAGTCCTTAAACCATAAATCTTGAAAATACTTGAGGGAGGTCTTATAGCATATGTTAAAATTTTAGACTCCTTAAATATCAAGAATTATACCTCTATTCATAAAGCGTTATCAGTGCACAAGCGAGCCATGTAGCACCCTGATTGTTTGCAGCTGTATGCTTACTTTACATGGTTCAGTGTAAGATCAACAAGCACTAAAGACTTACAGAGTTTTATAAGAAACATGAACGTGGCCTTAGATTTAAACACAGAGCAAGAGAGCAGTGTTACAATTAAGGGAAAAGTTTTCTGCCTCAACACAAAAGCTGTGCTTCCCATGCCAATCCGACAATCATTTGTATAGGTGCTTGAAACATATAAAAAATATAAGAAGCAGTCATTATCCTGCCCAGATGGAAAACATTAATTTTTCCTATCTTTGATGAGGCATTTTACATGAATAAGTAAAATTTGACATGACCTGCATATGGACATGGCTTCAATATGAAATAGAATATATTCAGACTATATTAGTTATGTAACTTCTGAATCAAACAGTCCAGTATGAGTCAGTTAATTCTTACAATTTTTTTCACTTGAATGTACAGACCATCAAAAGTTTTTGCAAGTTAATTGGCACGGTGATGTGAAAATATTGTATGGCATCTGTAGGTTTTAAGACAAATGCAAACCACATATTTTACTAGTGAAAGTAAACCTGTTCAGATCTGTTGGGATACCTCTACCAAGGGAAGAAGAGAATTTGTTGAAGTGAAATCCACAAAGAATTTTGTTTCTGTGGTTCCAAAACCTGATTAAAAGCAAAGATAGCACAGTTGTCCTACAACTGTAGTCTACAATGAGCTCAAGTGGGATTAGTGTGTGAAATTCAGCCATATCTCCACTGTGGTTTTATCTGTGCATGGAGAAATGACCAGTCTCACCCACACCTCATCAGAGTCCACCTGACTTCTGGTGTACAAATATGGGAGCAGACATAGCTTAGTGTAATCTTGAACAAAAGAGTAACAACTATATGTAAAGACCTGTATATATTTCCACATCACCAACAATCACGAGGAGAAATAGTATATGATGGCTCCATTTTCCTCTTAGTGCATTGCCCTTTATTATTGTACCTTGGTTTGATTGTAAGACCCAAGGATATGGCAGAGGTCTGGGAATGAATTCTCATGTTTGACCTGGTCTTTGTGTAATGTGATGATGTTAGCAATTTCAGTAAGTGCAACCCCTTAAATTTTTACAGAGGTTTTGTATGAGACACTTCTTCAAGGGATGGAACCCCTGAGGACGTCCTGCTGAATATAACTTTTTTGGTTATCTACTGGAAGAACTCATAAAAAATGAGTGTGGCAGTGTTTCTGGACCCTGCTAATATCCCAAAGTGGTCTACTGACCTTGGTACCTTAGTTAGGGCCTTTGAGATCTCTGGATACATCACAGCTCTGAAGGTTTCATGTCATTGCAGGACTTAAAAAGTGAAGGATGGTTTACAGTCCCTACATCTTCTGTCATGCTTTTTTCAAAAGGTCTCAGAGTCCGTATTTTAGGGGTAAAGCACTGGAACCAATTTTTTTAATTAAACTAAATATGTGATTACTAATAAACAGCAGTATCTTTTTCCTCTTAGTAACATTGCTTCATCAACTTTGATTTTTCTTTTTCTTAATAAAGATTAATGATGTACTTTCTCTCAGGAAAGCTAAATGTAATACCAATCTTTATACCACCATCCATATTTCTGCTAGCTGGAATGTGAGGTGTCCTGAAGACAAAGTACATTGTCACACATTTAATGTGCATGAGTAGAAGTGCTCATAAAGAGAAATTATTGTATTTTGCTGTTCCTGTGAGTGTCCACTTTCTGCTGACTGTCTGGCTTATAAGTGAATGGCAGTGTTGCTTACAGTGTAAACAGTTCCCATCCCACCATTTGGACTTCTCATGAACCTAGACATGAAGGTGGATTTACTGGGGAGGAGTTACATTTTGGCCAATAAGCCCAGTCAGCAATTCATTATATGATGGGTAACTTTACTTTCAGCTCCTCTATACCTCTGTGTCTTCCTTTCCTTGTGTTTATTTTTATAAGGTATGAAACCCACACTTTGCTTGTGGAAATCAGATCATATAGTAAAAATAGATCTAAGACACGGCACTTCATGCTCCTATCTACATCTTACAGCTGTAACATAGAATAACACAGTAAGAAATAAATTACACTTGGTCTCAGTCCTGATTTCATTAAAATCTTGAGAATTACTTTGGGAAAACTGAACATGACCCTCAGATTAGAATATTTTCCTAGGTAGAAATATTCAGTGGGTAGCATTAAAGAGAAATCACTACAAAAGCTCTGTCCAGTTGCACCTTTTTATTGCTGTTGTTGCTGAAGTATTTGGCAGTAGCATTCAAATCAAGCTATTAAGCACGGGATGATTTTTCAGTCTGCCTGACATTTGAGTTTTAGTTTATTTTATCACACCAATAATTTGAAGCATTGTGAAGCTCTCCTGACTTGGGTCTATTCATTCATTGCCACAGAGTGTAAGGGACAGCGCTGGCACATGCCATGGCCAAACATTAACAAACAGCATGTTGGAAATGTTAATGAATCTCGAAGAAACATTCAACCCTTCTGCACTTTTCTAAGTTCGTCTGATTTACTTTTTTGTGAATGTCATATGGGAAGCCAGAACCGGTGAGAAGTTAAACTTTACTTTGTGCTTTCTAGGTGAAATCTGTACTGTGAATTAAGATCTTCTCACGGATATAGCTATGATTTAGAAAGGAGAAAGAAGGCAAGGTAGAAAGTTCATTTTAGAATTCACTTATCCAGAACAGTGGTGCAAATCTTTAATTTTTTTGGAAAAATTAAAAGCATATTTTCATCTCTAATTTGCAATGAACTGCTTCACTGAAACTACTTATATCAGTATTGTTAATCTTAATGGTTTCAAGTGACCCGTGTTCTAATAATCTGTACCACCAGTTCAGTTTTCCTAATTAGGAATGTTTGACCACAAGAGGGAGTTCCTTGCCAACTGTTTACTTATCATGAAAGTAGCAAGTAGCAGGGATGCTTCAAAAAAAGTTATCAGAGTATCTGCTTTCCGTTGTCAAAGGCTAAAACAGAAAATTTAATTATTAAAAATACCAAAACAAAACAAAACAACAAAACTCTTAATTCTGAAAAACAACATTCACTGTGCTCCAAAAATCTACATAAATGTCTAAGTTTTATTTAACAATGTACTTGCTATTAATTTATATTATACCATAGTTATGACCTAGGAATGTAAAGGAATACTATAATCAAACACAATGAGCACAATTGTAACGTCAGGTAGGTTTTATTTAGATGGTATTAATGCGTGCTATAAATTATTTTTAAAAGCTTTATTCCTGGAATTAGAAAAACAGTAATTTGTACCTAGTGGATTTCACTATTATTCAGTATTTAACCAAAATACCTTACTTCAAAGTACTCAAGTGGATAGTTCTATCCTTTGTTGTTTTGGGGGGATTTATTTTTGTTGTTTAAACTACATACCTTCTCATATCTTACACTGTTGATCTTAATCATTGTAACTATTCATACTTTGTATGAAGTATTTTTGTGATTGTACATTACAAGATCCTGCTGAAGAAAATCAAATTCCAGAAAAATTATCTTTTCCTATATTGTGTTAAGCTGTTTTTGCCACAACAGACCATACAAAGTGATAAATTTTTTAATGCCTTTTTTTATTTTAATTTACCCTGAAGTCAAGGTTCAAGTTCAATTCATAAGAAAGCTGTTGGTAATTTGAAAAAGCCATGCAGCTTTACAAATAATTTTTCCTCCTCTTTATCTTAAGGAAAACATTCTCAAAAATAGGAAAGTCCCACATAAATCTTATATGTATTTCTAGCAGACAAAATCAGATAACAATACACCCTGAAACAAATTATGTGAAAAATACTAGCTAAAAATTCTTCATAAGTGGAGAAATTAGGCACAAAAAAAATATAGGAAGACAAACTTTAAGGTAAAAAAAACGATTAAGTTGTCTGTGTACATCAAGAGGCACTTATCTACACCAGGTGTAATAGTAAACATGAGCCCATCCCTGTCCTGTGTGTGCTCACTAATGGTCAACTTGTACTTACACTCAGCACAGGATGACTGGATGGCAAATGCAACACAATTCACTATGTGTCTTGTGACCCTCAAAAGGCTGTAAAATCATATCTAAACTCTATCAGTTCTTCAGAGCTCCTTCTGTTTTAAACTAATAATCTTTTCATTTGTATGGTATTTTTCTTGTGTCTTTGAAGTATTAGTTAGCTAAACTTCACAAAGCCTTTGTCAGGTAGGTAAAGGCTTTTGACTTCATCTTAAAACAGCACTGGTGAACATGGAGGGAGAGAAGAGGCTAAACTTTTGAAAATGTTAGGTATACCCAATAGCTATTTAGTCAGTTCATTAACCAATTTCTGTGCATGTTCTAAACTGTTCTCTTAATTGCACTCCTGAAACATAAAGATCTAGTCTGAAAGCTATGAACATTTGAAACCTTTGTCAGTTTCTCCTGTATCTTAACTGGCTTGTGTATCCTTATTTTTCTTAATGTAATTTTTGAAGCATAGTCTTTCCTCAGACATTCTTATCGTGAATGCAGCAGAACTCAGTCCTTGCTTTTATGTGGCATGATTGAAGGGCAAATATTCACCAAATCAAACAGCATGGCATAGTAATTGGAAAAGGTGGTGACTTACATGTTTATTTCTTTATTTTGTAGAGCTTGGAACTCACAAAACGCAAGTTTCTCTAAATGGAAATATGAACTAAGAATGTATGTCGTAATAACACTACCAAGATGTATTATTTTTTTAAGCCAAATGCATGCTTCTTTTTTTTACAATTGTTCTCTATTGGAAAAAAATCACATTTTAATTTTTGTATTTAGATCAAGTTGTTGGAGGATCAAGTGATTATTTACCTTAAGTACAAAGAAGAGAGCTGTGAGTTCTGTAAAATATTTACTTACCCTAACATACTACACAAGTGAGTTAATGCAGATTAAGTTCAATGATGAGAAGGCAAAAAAGGTTTTAAAAATTAAATAATATAATCTCCTTTTTTTAATAGTGATAGTGAAAAACAAGGAATAGAAAAGAACAACACTGGGAAGAGGAGAAATTCCATATTTTTGAATATGTCTAGTTGAATGTTAGACAGAAATTAAAATTCTTAGGATTTCATCAACATCAAAACTTAGAAATGTCCAATAGTGTTTTTTTTTCCCTTTCTCTGTCAAAGACTTTAGAATTAACAGCAATGGGGTGTTTTCATTCATTACTTGAACTCCTGGACTAGGTTGCAGAGAAACCCTTTTATCTGTTTTAGCTTAATGTTATTTAGAGGTGCAATTTTTTTAAAGCACTGATATAGGTTTGTATTTTGGTTGATTTCTTGAGGTCATTATAAAGACCAATAAAACAAATAAAATTCAAACAAAATGTTTTTTAAAATACAGGGATTGTTCCATTCAACTAGCATGAAGGTCTTGACCAGTGTAAAATTCTCCAAGGTGTTATCATTTGCAGAAATTATGAGCTTATTTTCTTTTCTTACGGTTGCACAAACAACTTTTGTATAAAACGCACTAATACTCTTAAAATACTGTTTTGAAATGTGCGACCTTATTCCAGAGTATTTATCTACAGTACTTTAATTTTGTGATTAAAAACATGCAGGAATATGTCACACAAAAAGAAACTTTCATATTTATCAAGTTTTTTAAATTAATTGCAGTCAAACATACACCCACACAACCTTAAAAACAAATAATAAAAACTTTCATTTTAATAGGCATAACTCTGTTGATCTTTTCAATTTTTAATTGTGGATGACAATTTAGTACAGATGTGGAACAAATTTGCTTAGTTAATGTAATCGTTTTCCAGCTTGTTCCACTTTTCTACAGCGTGATCAGCTGTCATGCTTAAACTTACAAATTCCTGGCATTATCGAAAACATGCAGCTGCAGGTTGTGGCTTTTTCAACTGTTTGTATCAACAGAAAGGAGGAAAAAATAATGAAAACACTTTATCTAACATTTCTCCTTTTTTGAAATATAACAAACTTTCTCTATAAGGTGGAAAATTATTTTAATAATACCTCAGTTAAAAGGTAAGTTAGCTGACCATTTTATTTCTAACTTTTTAAAAATACACAAATCTACCAATGCAAGTACACCCTGAGATTTAAAGGCATTAGCTAATTCACTTCAGCATCAGCAGTTATTATTCAGAGACAGAGAAAGGCAATTATTAGAAGTTTTAGCAACTTGTATGTAGTGTCAGTTTTCAAAAAAAGTTAGTTTAACTTAATTTCATAGTGGGGAAAGGAAACAGACCAAGCTGTGTGAATATCTTCTGGGGTGGCTAAACTGAGAGCTGAGGAGTTCTATTGAAGCCCATAAGCACAAACTTCTTGGGCATATCTATATGCCTGTCTGTGTTTTCAAGTGGATATGTTAAGACCAATGTTTACATTTTGTTTTATATTTTAATAAAGCTGTCAGTCTTCAAAAACTAGTTCTGTTGTGTTTGGAATTAAGCATAGCTGAAAACAATGAGTTCAAAGAGAAGAATGTGTGTTCCTTCCCATGCATCACTCCTCTAATTTGGTTGTGATCTAAAAGAATAGTCATGAAGTCTTGCACAGAATACTTAGTATTACTAATTGGTTGTAAGTCATTATTTAGAAGGCAAAGTGTTTTATGATAACTCAGTGTTATTATCTGGGAAATACTGGGAAAGCATTTGAAGTTAGGAAAACCATTTAGAAATGGGATTTTTGAAAGAAGATTATGAGAAGTGTATTACAAAACTATTAAATTGTGCATCTGTAGAAAAACAAACTGCAAAACTGTTAGTTGTTGATAGCTATACAAATTGGAGTAAGCTACGAAATAGATAACACAGAATATGACCTGATATTTTTCAAGTAACAGGTCTGAAAAGTCAAATGTTTTTAATTAGGTGGTAAAAGACACCTTGTTCTTCATACCCTCTCATAGAGAGTGTTTATAACTTTCATGTCTGACAAAGTCATCTGTCCAGCTTCGGGAATACATTTTCAAAATGATAAGACAGATATCTAGTGGTAATTGAAGGGGGGAGAGGGAGAGGAGGGTACTAAAAAGTGCAAACTCTTTCAATTAAAAGCCTAACTTAGTGGTTTTGTGCAATGAAATCTTAATGGACTGACTTAGTTTCTATAAAATAGTGCATTCTTTCTACATTCTGAAATGTTTCATGGATCTCATATGAACATACCTAATGTTTCAGGAGCATTACCTCCTCAGAGCTGAAATCACAGTATGTATCAATAAAGATAAAACACAGTAAGACACTGATTCATGTGGATCATCTGGAAAACTCATAGACAGAAACCTCTACACTTTACTGATCTTCCAATCACTAAATTTACGGACAGAAGTCAAGAGAGTTCATTCTGACAAAGAATTTGGGGGAGACAGTTGGCTACTGTAACTAATCAGGTACAGGATTGTCTTCTCTATTTATTTCAAAGGCCCATGCCACTGATTTAACAGCTTAGTACTCAAAATGACTAAATTATTACCAGGATTACTGTAACACCGTTCATATTTTCAATACTATTTAGAGCTGGCTACTAGAGACTTTTTCCCATTTAGTATGCAATGGTACTGAACAGCCTGAACTGTTTGGGCCTGGAATTTAAAAATAAGTCTTTGGACCACTCATATTAAGATTAAATAAGGTCTCAGAGTGTAGGTCATAATTCACTATGTGTATTTTTTCATTTCTCTCTCCTCTTGTTCATCCTTCATTTAAACATAGAAAGACACCCTATGTGTTTTATTGCTCAGTTTGGCTTGTCTCATTTTCGTTTTCATTATCACCGCACTGGTCCCAATTTTGAACAAAAAAATACTGTACATATTTCTTTCTTTTCCTTTGGTTTTTATATTTTCATAGAAGGGTTATGAATAAATATTGTAGTTAAAATATTCTAAAATTGCCTTTAAATAGTATTATAATGTTTCACCTGTAGGCATTGTCTACCATCCCCATACTTTTTGCTACATTTTGAGATCATAATAGATGTATGTAGCTGAGTATAAGATATAGGAGGTGATTTGTTCTTTAAATGAATGGTTAAATAATGCATTTCATATTTGATCTGTGATTTCAGCTTAAATAACATTCCAAAATCAGTTCCGTAAGCAGAAATCTTACAATAATTACTTGTAAAATTGATTTAATTCCAAAATTTAGCAATATTCATTGTCACTCTGTGGCCTTTTAGACACTTAAAGCACTTCTATATTCCTGTGGAGTTGCCATTAAACAAATACTAGTCCTTTAATTAACCCTTAAATAAGGCTATCTCTGTGTTTCTGTATATTTCCAAAATTGTCCTGATGTGTGTAGAAGGTAAACCAAGAAGGACCAAAGTGTTTCTACCCCATGTAAATGCAATAGTAGGATGTTGTCGTACAGTAAGACTGTAAGGCTGGCCTGTTTCTTTAATAGAACTAGAATATCTTTTTGCCTCATTGCACATTTTTATGCAAAGAAGTAGCTTTCAGGAAATGATGTAACACAAAGGTGTTTGTCCCATTCTCAAAGAGGTGGACATTAGATTCTTCAGTTCTGTTTTCAAATTATGTATTTCTTCTGTTTCTTATTGCTTTTATTTATTTCACATTTTTTTCTTTACTAGACATGAAGATAAACTGTCCATGGAATGAAAAACCTTCTGACTTTCCTGCCAATATGTTTTTTTCTGCAATGTATTTGTCCTCTGGTATATGGTGTTTATTTTCAAAATTTCTGTACTCTTAATTAAGCTAGATGTTATTATAGTAAAATTACTGACCCTGAAATCATTATGAGACCTTTTACATATTATTTATTAATTCCTTATCAGCCAATAGCAATTGGGACTTAAATTTCCATCTTGGGTCTTATGAAGTCAATGCTCTTTCATTTCTCCTTGGCATTTACATCAATGTACCTCTACCAACGTTTTCTTCATTATAGCAGACAATTCTATGAGTTCTATGGCAACTTTATCCAGATGTTTTCTAGCGATCTGTAATAAGGACAGGCAGGACCTGGATACAACTGTTATTTTATTAAAAGGAACTGCTCTTCACTGCAACAAAAGAGAACATCTTCTGACTCCTTACTAAACTTTCCATCGAGTTGCAGAAACTGTCATACATAAAAGAAAGGATATAATAGAAAGCAGGTTACCTGACAAACTTCATATTTAAACATATAGATAGAAATTAATTTCAACATTTATAGCATATCAAGAGATTAAAGACCTTTCTTCTATGACTGACCATGTCGCACTTCTCCATGCCTTCATTACTAACAAAACTGACCACTTTAATCTTCCAGTGACAAACATTCTAGATGGCTGGCTAAATCATCTGCAGATGCTCATCACCTAAATGCTAACATCAGAGTTGTTATTAACAAGTCTTTCTTTATAGCTCACATTTCTCTCATTTTGCAACCTGTACATTGGCTGACTTTTTGGCAGTATATTGATTTGGAAGTATTGTGGTACAATTTGAGAATGAATTGGCCACAATTCTATGTCGTGCATATTTTTTTCCTGCCTTCATATATGTATCGTGCCTGCAGCTTCTTTTATTGTTTTTGATGGGGTTTTTTTTGCATTGTATGTTAATTGTCAGCTTAGTATTTTCTCTTAATCTTCTGAGTAGCTTATGGAACTCCTCTTCCTTTGTATCCTTCTCTTTTTTTCAGCCAATCACTGTATGAGCTATTATGAGATTTCTCATAGATACAGATTTGATCTTAAATTGGAGTTTGTTGTAAAGAGAATTTTCATTCATGACCTGATGTTTTTCATCAAACTATTAAAGTTTTTCACTTTGGACTTGCATCAACTCTTTAGATACAATCTTCTGGTCTCAGATTTTCAAGCACATTTATGCACAAGCAGTGAGTATGCTTATTTTAATGTGGTTAACTACTATCTCTGCACAAAATCATGGGTTTGGGTATTTGAGTAGCTAGTCATGTACGTGAATTAATGTTTATTTGTAGAACTTCATGATCAGCATGACAATACAAATTAAACATTCAACTCTGCACTTATTTTTGCATGCATGATTATAAAACTTTCTATGTATCAAGCTCTTAATACTGTATTAGAGGAAATGGTAATAATAGACTTATGGTAAAATTGCATGTAAGTTATTCTAGCAAAATATTTCAGAAGTCTTTGAAGAAATAATGTTAAAATTCTCCTCTGTGTTTCTTTTGGAGGTGAAATTAAGTCTACCTTGTCTGAAATTAGGTGTTAACATATTAACTGTAGTTTTTCAGTTTGGTGAACATTATGTTAATGACAACTTCTGTTTATGTCTCAAAAAAAAATAAAAATTGAAATAGAACACCCATCAGGAATTAATGATATAAACTTAAGCAGACATCCTTGCTTTTCTCCTTTTGTCTGCATACATGCATCTGCCAAGAACAGACTACCCAGCACCCAAGGATAATTGGTCTGTTTCTAGAAAAGGTTATTTCTTTAAATTGGTGATTCAATGTGTTATGCGGCTCATTTTGCGGCTCATACCTTAAATTAAACCCTGGGGCTCAGCTGACCTAAAGATCCTGATGATATGAGAAGTTTATACTGTATCTTACCTTTTGCCATAATGAATAATGAGAGGAAGCTTTATGCATTGTGACAGTTGAAGTTCAGCATATTTTTGTTTGTATTTGCTGGGAGGATGTGTATCTACTCAAATACCAAAATAAATAACCAGATTTTCAGTGATGCAGCAAGATTCTTTTTAGATGAAAGATGGGCAAAACCAAACAAATTTTGTTTATTTAAGTGTTTTGGAGTCCAGGAAATGTATCTGAACCACCAAACAGTTATTCTGCAGACCAGTAGTATAGGTGTGTGGGGATATGTGTGAATAATATCTGGCCTATGTTCATCTTTGAGAAGACAGTAAGATGGAGCAAAATACAAGGACTGAAAAGGTGTTTATTATTGTTCCTATCAGTATTAGTATTAGCATTATTTACGGAAAAAATGAATACAGGTTATTTTAACTGATACTTTAATCTGATATCCATAATCAATGTACTATTCACAGCATTTTGGATTGATGTTTTCAAGCCTGAGAAGGAGAAAGTGTGGTTCTGTTTGCTGAATGCCAGCCTGTTTATACACTAGATATTAATTGAATAAGAGCAGAGGTACTTTGGAGAAAAAGTCCCGGGCGCTTCATTCTGCTCTCTCCATGTCAGTTATCACATTTATTACTAGGATAGAATCATGTTTTCTCTTGTTTATTTTCCATCTGGCTTCAGCATTCTTCCTGTCTTCAGAGAAACGATGGAAAGTGCCTCCCAAATACTTGTACCATTTCTGTGGGTGACTTTCTCATACAAGTGCTGCCCTTCAAGCCCAAAAACATCTATAAACTTCTGTTGTGACTTAATCACAAAAGCACTCAACCAGTACTGTACCTTCTCCCTTACTCCACACACTCAATAAATTCAGCATATTCTGACTGTCATGGCTTTATTCTTAGGACAAGGTGGCTTCCAGGTTCTTGTCCACCTCTGAATTTTCATGAGTATATACAAATGGACAATTCCACATGCCTTTTGACTCTGATGTGTCTTGAACACCTCTGCTTATACAGAACTTCTCAACAATTTCTGTAAATTTTTCAGCATTTAAAGTTGAGCATACTTGACTGTGACTGAACCGTTTGTTGGTTTCAGAACTCTAATATCTTAGCACAGATGGGACAAATATAATGTATCTCCTAGCTTTCCCTGAGACACAGGAAACAACACAGGGGACAATGAAGTTTCCTTTCTTTTTAGTTTGAAAGATTAAATCACTGCAGAATCAGTATCATAAAAGGTCACATTCCCCTACAATACTATTTCAGAGACTGCTTGCATATCTAAATTCTGTTACATTTACTAGACTATAGTTAATCAGACAAGATGTGAGCATAGCAAGGGAATGAATCTCACAAAGGTTCTAGACACTTAACTGACATCTGTGAAATAGCAGTCCACATTGTCCAGGCTTTCAGTCCATCAAAATTGTACACCACAACTGTTAGGTTATTTCTGAGTGGGCAGAAGGTATTAAACAGTAAAAGCCTATGATTTAACAACCTAAATATTTAATTTGCAATCGTTTTACAAAGAGTATTATAGAGAAGAAAGATACACAATGACAAAAACATACATACCTGTACCTATTTATCAAGCATTAGAGTACATGAAGAGTTGAAAAACTGGGCTTAAACCTTGATCTTTTAATTTTTCTTTAGTAGACAAAGTACATTAGACTAAAGCAATACCTTTTATTGGACCAACAAAGAGCGGTCAGCCTTTGAGACCAGAAAGGTTGCATCTTCAGTTTTCACCTTATTGATCTTACCCACAGCTCCTTACAGGCCAGATCAACTACAAATATTTTCTGTATGCCTTGGAAGATATCTTTCTTCCTTTGAGATTTAATGTTTCTTTTTGTGATCAATAGTAAAAAGAGACTATTTGTAGAAAACTACAATGAAAAAATGTAAGGAAAGGAATCCTTTTGTAGTAATCGTTGTTTGGCTGATTATCACAGGAAAATCAAAATTATTTTTTAATAGTGAAAAATATAATTAAGTGCAGAAAACACTCCCTCTTGTTGCTTTATAATACCCCAATATTCATTTTGGACTGCTTTTGAAGTCAAAAGATTTCATGTTACAGTCTGAGTACACCAAATGCTCCCATCAAGAACATAGTGCTTTAAAGCATTAGAAACAGTCTAACCTTGTCCCATTCCCCCTGTTCCCCCC
Organism: Aegotheles bennettii; assembly: GCA_013398125.1. NCBI lineage: Eukaryota > Metazoa > Chordata > Aves > Caprimulgiformes > Aegothelidae > Aegotheles > Aegotheles bennettii. The sequence goes on along the minus strand of VZRW01011342.1, from coordinate 16,773 downwards.
ACCACCCCCAAGCTGACTTCATTTTTTCTTTAAACTTTTTGATGTCCAAAGAACTACAGGGTAAGTATTACCCCTAAGGCTAGGTGATATCTATTTAATCTCTCTCAGCACACTTACAATTGCAAGAATTTTGCATTCCTCTTTAATTCTCCGACTTCAGTGATTACACAAACTACCACAATTTTAAAAATGGTTCACGTACTGTTCAATCATGGAAGAAAGCAATGAATTTTCAGAATGATTTTTATTCATTAGTTTCAAGTGACAGGACACCTTACAATGAAGGCTGATGGATATGGAATAAACTTGAAAAAACTAGTTTTTATTTGGCCCTACCTGCCAGATGTTGACTGCGGATCCAGTCCCCTATGGCTGGTGAAGACGAAGCAAGGAGAGAGAAAGAGAGTAGAGCTGTCATCAGAGATAGCTGCCTGGAAAAAGAGGCTATATCTGACCATAATAAAAATCTGAACACATGATTACTGATATATGGAGCAGCATGGCACTTGTCATTAAACCCTTTTTTAGCCAACTCCATTTCTGAAATTCACAGTCTGTGTTTTCTTAGCAACTGAAAATACAAAATCCTAATTCTAATAAATTTTGAACTATTGAACAGATCCTTACAGTTGATCTAACATCTTATATGTTGCTTACAATATTATTGTTCAGTATAACCCTTTGTAGGAGAAGCTACCATTAAATACCAGTTCAAATAAAATTAAAAAAAAAAAAAAGGCTGTAGTCCATTATTTGTTACTTGGATTATAAAATCAGGTTTGTGTTTAAGCATCTTGTCCCAAACTTTTTAAGTGTTTTGCAGACCATGACCACATACAACCTAAAATCTTTAAATACAGTAGCATGGGTATGCTGTATGTATTGCTTATGTATTATTGTATTATTATGTATGTATTATGTATGTATTGCTTATGTAATATACTTAATGGTGGAAAAGAAATTTATCTGCTTAGTGTCAAGGAGCTCCTGATCAAAATATGAAGTTAACTTTGCAGAAAACAAAACCAGTAATTCCCTGGTCCTGAAAATAAGAAATTATGCACTTAGGGTAATAAATATAAATTTTGACAATGCTTTATTTTAATGGCACATGAATTAAAACTGCATTACAATGAAATTGCTGCAGAACATCCACATTAATATCAAATGAATTCATTATGACCAGCACAGTTACAATGAATACTAAATGAATTAATAATAATGAACCACTTAAAGTGTTACCTAATTGTTTTATTTCATTTTTATGCATATTTTTGTCCAAATTTAACTGTTAGGTTAATAGAGAATGACATCCAGTAATTCATTTCAACATCGCGTGTTTGTAAGTGATTACTTTCACACCAGATTCAGTCAAGCTTACTGCATATCCAACACCGATCAGGTGTCTCAAAAAGACCCACCTCTTGCCCGGATATTTTGAATCATGTTGATGCAAAATGATCAGCCAAGATGTATTAAAGATTTAACAACTCTTAATGGTTGGTGATAATGGTGTTCCTTGAACTGACAATATATTTTTCTTCCAAGAATCCCAAGTCCTTTACACAGGTGGTTATTAAAAATATCCTACAAACAAAGAAACTGGAGACGAAGCACACTAGATGGTTTTCCTGTGATAACACAGTAGCTTCTTTGCAGTCACCTGTGGAAACTTCAAATCCCCTCAAAAGTTGTTCTGGTTTTCTTTGCCTGTTCATTAAGCCAAGTTGCCATCTCTCATTCATTGCATTGCACACATCATGACAGGTTGTGTTTTAACTTCTCTGTCATCATAAATGATTAATATATGCCATATAATCTTATGAACCAACATTTTGTAGCATTTTAAATCATGTTAGAAATTATACCTTTAAAGACAATGTACATTATGTCTACATTTCACATTAGCAAAACCTATATACCTCTAGTACCATGCTCCACAACATGAGCTCCACTGAAGCTCATCACAAGGAGTTCAGACAAGTTCCTCCATGGCTAGGAACAATAATTTCTGATGAAGCTTTCATAATGGTAAGGAAAAAAGACACTGCTTTATGAAAGGTTTATTTTTTAACTTGCTAATTCAGTTATACTTCTAGATAAAGCACCCAGAGGAGGATTTACTTTATATTAAAATTGAGGAGGGAGGAGGTATTTTAATTAAGCTGTTTGGTAGCACATATAAAGAATGATACCATTAGAAGGAAAAATGTGAAAACATCCTAATTTCAAGTTTAGCATCTGGCCACAAAATGCTTTTTAGAAATTCCGGATTAAAAAAAACAAAACAAAACAAAGCACTTTGAAACAAACAATGTGATGTATATCTAAAGCAAACAATTTTCCTTTATCTGCTCACCAATTTTTAAGAAGAATCAATATCTTTTGCATTTACAAAGTATGTTGAATGCTTATCTATTGTAGTTTACTATGAAATTGGGCTTTTGGAGGGTTTTGGGTGTTCGAAGACTCAAAGATCATTTAGCTTTTAAGGAGGAAGAGGACCTTTGGAAAACGTTATTTTGCCATTAAATTCTTCAAAGGACCTCTATGTAATAGCATTGAATCAAGTCTGTATTACTGAACAGTAAAGGAGGTTTCATTTACTGGCATCTGTCATTCATTTTTGTTGCAGACGTAAAGAAATAGTAAGATTAGGTGGACTATTTAATTTTCTTTTTTTTCCTTTCAATAAGTCTGATTTAGAAACTTAACTACCTCCCAACTATCCCTTGCATGTTTTGGGGGACCACTAACAGAAAAAGAAAAGGGTCCAGGTAACCAGTAGGAGCACCAATAAAGCCTTCTCCCACCCAGTAACACAAACTGAGGGAAGAACAGTGATGCCTAGAAAAGACTTCAAGGTCAAACAGGGGCTTCAAAGCATCAAACAAGTGACCCTTGTCTGCTCATTTTAGTGTCAGGCCCAGCCTGTTCTGAACACAATTTGCATCTTACAGCTATCCTTTAGTATCTGTATTTCCATAGGATCAGGATCTGTCTCGTTGCACACATAATGTTGGTAAGTAAAAACTGGGACAAAAGAATCAAAAGAGACCCGGTCAGACAGGGAGGTAGGAAGAGGAAGATTTGTCCCTCTTTACTCCATCAGTTAACAAAAATTGGCTGAAAGAAAAAAAACACCCATGCTTTGACTACTGCCAATTATTTCCACCACTCTTCTGCTGTCATTCCTTGTAGGGTTGGCTGCAAACAGCAGGTCTAAGGGATGGCAATTGGAGAATGTAGCTGCTTTTCAATTTCCAAAACCTGGTGTCATGAAGGTGACTAAGTGGTAGATGAAGAGAAGTGGAGCAGCAGTATGAGAGCAGGGAGAGTCAAGCAGGAGAGCTGTCTTTGTCTTCTTTGTAAGTACATTTCCACAGAACTCAGAGAATCTGCTACAGAATTTGGGGAAAAAAAATCCCTGTAGATTTATATTTTCCTTGAAGGGTCTTTTGATACTACAATTGTTTTCTAGTACAAAACCTGTAATTAGCTATTTGGGTTTTGCTTAAACTTGGGGGTACTTGACTTTAATTACCAATCAAATGTAACACTGCATCTGCATTCATGCAATCATCAGTTCTAACTCACACATACAAACCTTCTTTCATCTGAAGACAATAGAAAATTCTTTTTATTTGTTCTCACTCAGTTCTAACTGAAAATAACAGATGCTGATAAGAAAGTTTGAGTGCTATGTTTATAATAGTTCGCAAAGCAAAACAGGCCACATCCAAAGAGAGGGAAAAGAGATTGGGTGCAGACAGGATTTAAATGGATTTTTTTATACTTGAGTGCCGGAGTTTCGGGCTGAAGAGAGGCAAACATGCTGCTTCTTGATGTGTAGACTGGACTAGTAAGTAGTAGTTACGAAGTCGACAGTTGCATGGCGTTACTTAGTGTAGATTTTATGTTATTTCTTCTCTATTGGCTTCATACAATTCCTCTTCAGGGTTGCAGAGAGAAAGTAGGTATTTGTGAAGGCAATTACTGCCATTCTTTCCTGTTAAACCACCCCTTTCCCTCACCTCATGTTTATAGTCTGTGGAAACAAATGGGAGTTCGAGAGGAAACTGTTATCACACCTAGATCTCAGCTCTGTCCTTTTTGAAATATACATCTTATCAGTCTCTTTTCAACCTGTCCAGGTTGTACACTCTTCAGAGGAAAGTATTTTCATACAGAGGTAACTCAGTGAGACAGGTGGAGGGAAGCATTTTAGTGCCACCTGAAAAACTTTTTCCAGAGACACCAGAGTCAATGAAGTCCTGTTTCTTACAAATTTGTATTTTGCAGTCTGTTGATCTTGAATCCAAAAACTACAAGTCTTGTTGAGTTTTAACCAAATCTGGAATGCCTAATTTTGCTCCCACCTGTTTTTATTAAGCTACTAGAATATAATTATTTTTGAGTTTGCTTTTCTCTCTCTCTCTCGATATGCACGCTGAAATAAAAAAATTGTGCTCTCACAAGTCTTGTATTTGTAAGAAATCAGGCTAAAGGAGACTGTCTAATTCCACCATCCAAAATAGCAGTTATACTTTTTTTTCCCAAAAGGTCAGAAAACTGTTCAGCAAATCAGTTTTTTTGCTGTTTCTTGCACAAGAGCAAGCTTCAATAGTTGTGACTTTAGCCATATGTGCTTCTCTGGTCTGCTATTGTGATTCAGTCCTGTCCAGTACTGCAAACATCGCTGGGGAAAAAGAAAAAAAAAGCCAGGAACCACAATATAAAAATAAAATAATTGGAGGCAAAGTCATTGCTATATCCTCTTCATAAAGGCTTGCAGATATCCTTCAAATAGGGTTCGTTAAATCATGAGTGTGGTTTCACATCTAATGGCATAGATGCGATTTACAGTGGTGTGAAGTCATAAACTGTGGACTTTTCTCTATTTTTTTGTTGACTGGCAAAAGAATTTGTACCTATTACCCAGTCTGGCATGAGAAGACAGAAAAAAAATAGCAGAAATTACTCTAATCTAATACTTGTTCCATTTTCTATGATTCTACAATATAAATTTATTCAGCTTCGTAACTACATCCCTCTGACATCCTAGATATACTTTAAGAACTAGGATTAAATCCACATTCTTGAATTATGAAGATGTTATGCATTTTTGTCATACATATGCTCATATCTTTGTTTTGAACAGGGCAGAAGGCCCCAGTTCTTAAATAGGGATATTTTTTATACCTTCTGTCAGTAGATAGAAATTGTTCTGGGAGTCAGCCCTGTTTGTTTATCCCAGAGATGCTGGAAAAGTTTAATCAACCTTTATTTATTTATTTTTTATTATTGAGAACAAGCAGTAATGCAAAGTCTTCATACATGAATAAAATATTAGNTATAAAAGGATACAGTGAAATAGAAAGGTGGATAACATAGCCAGCAAACCATATATCAATGCCAGTTACCATATTTCGTTGGAAGACACTAAAGACCGAAAATCAAGCATGGTAATTAATTAATCTCTTTCCCATTTAACCTGAAGGTTGCATATATAAAGAAATCAGTTTGACTGCATGAGCAAAAAGAACAGGTAGTTTGGTTAAAGATCAAGAGTGGTAGATTAAAGAAGTGGATAGGAAACTTTTATTTAATTATAAAAACACTTTACTGATTTAATTCCTGTTTACTGTTCTCTTACTTATTTAAGAGATTTATTTCTGTAACTGGGATAATTGGTATTTTTTGGATGAATTGCACTAATTTTGGTATTCTAAATTAATTCTTCAAATCCTCAAGCCATATTTGAATTCAGTGTGCTGTCCCTACTTTCTTTACCAAGGGTCGTTCTTCCACTAGGACATAACATATTTGTTGAGTAGGAGAACTATAGAAAGCTTGGGAATTTGTCTTTCCATCTTCTGCTCAACACTTTCTATGCAAAGATGAATGACACTAATTTTCATTTACACACAATAGGAAAAGATTTTACTAACACAGGAAAAATGGCTGTAGCATATATTTTAGAGAAATAAAATGCATCACTTTGCAATTAAAAAAAAACCCCTCCAAACCCAGTCAAAATTGTAGTGTACGGGTAAAAAATATAAATGTTCTAAAAATATCAGTTCCTCAGATCAACAATATGAAAGTGAAAACTTTTAAGAGATTTTTCAATATTTAGAAACCATTTTCTCAGTGTTTTGATAGATATTACAAAAACAGTTTTGAAACTCTTGAACTACCCCATTCAGGATTTTAGAGAAGAAAAATACAGGTTTCCACTTAAAATGAGACAGTAGATCTCATAAAAAGGATAAAAATTCAAAGCTGACATTAGAAACTTAATCCTAAAAAATTATATGTTTGAATTCACTCAAACTACCATCATTCTTTCCAATTTGTTTTAAACAAATTCTAACAGGTTTACTTTTTGTGTGGTTAAGGATGGGAGTTTTATCTTTTGCTAAAGACTATATTTTCCCAGAATAGAAAAATTAATTTCTGTTCAATTATATTCCAAAACCTGGATTTTAGGCCTACTTCGAGCCGGAGATATTTAATGAAATGTTTCTCTTCAAAATGTCAGTAGCAAAATTGTTAATTAGGTTCCAGTTGCAAAGCTGTTATTCAACCAAGGGAGAATACATGTTTAATTTCAGATAGCAGAGTATAGGGGGAAAAAGCCAATCTTCTATGCCAATTTCTTTTTTACATTTAGTCAATGCTTGTATGTATTTTGTCCTTTTTGTGCTCTGTAGTGTTGATTAAGACTGAAGAGTTATTGGAAAATAGGGGCTTTACAAGTGACTTAGAGGGAAATACCAGTCTTGTCTTTAATGATGTATCAAGGTGTTGTCCTTGATCCAGAAAGCATATTCTTGTTTAGATCCAGACTTCTACACTTCTAGTACAATAATTTGTCCATCTAAAGCTTTAGTCTTGTTCTTTCGGGTGGTAGGATCCAGCATATCTAAAAACTGGGCAGCTTGTGATTTTATACCCCAAAATCAAAGATAACTATCTAGTCTACGTTTTTTACAGGAATAACTAATCTTGAAAGAAGCCAAATTCAGTAAGTATCTCTCACTTGAATTCCTTAGCTGCTTAGCATTAATTACTTGGACAGATCCTTTTATGAACCTTCTTAATTTGTTTTACTGAATTTGAACTGAGCCTTTTCTTAAACAAACTTAATTTCTTTCAGCAAGAACTTCTTGTTTAGACCTTCTCTGCCATTGGTGTGAGTTGAAAGACGACTTTCTGCAGGAAACTTTTCTAGACATAGGTGTTGTAAGTGATCATGACAAAACAATCTAATGACAAAAGGTGCTGATTGTTATATTTGAAGGTTATAGATTTATTTGGTTTATATGCAATATGACTTCAATACTGATGAAACTTTTTGAGATACAGAGAACTTGCACAATAGCCTGGTCACCACTGAAATTCCTATGAGCTTCTTGTACAGAGACATTAATCAGTACATAACAGAATGGAAGTACAGTGAATTGGTCAAAATAAAATACACTGGTTCATTATATCTGGAAATCTACTCTCAAACGATTCATTTCTAGTGTGTTCCAGAAATTATTGCAAGGAGGATGTGAAATGGCCCCAAATGAGTCATGCACCATGATGTACTTGTTGTTTTGGCCTCTAATTCCGTGGTAACCTGGAGCTCAGAGTATTGTACACTCAAATGTCACTTCAGAGTGCATCGTCTGAACCTTGATTGCTGAACCCTTGGCCTATCTAGCTTTTCACTCTCTTCCTCCTTCTCTGGATGTCGTGGGAGACTCCTGTGGAGAGGTAATGTTCTTAACTAACTGAAGAAAATAAAGATGGATTTATTTTATTTTTTAGTCAGTCAATGAGGAAGGCTAACCTTTTCACATTGCAAGAGAGTGCAATAAAGTGTTAGGCCAGTATTGGGACTAGAAACTGGACATCTGGAGGAAATTCATATTGACCCTGTATAATTTAATAAACAGAAAGCTCTAGAGGAAAATCTCTGGCTCTATGATAACATGGCTTCTTCAGACAGTTGTTTGATTTTTTTCCCTGGCATTGCTCACTTGAAGCCAGATAACCATGAGGACAGTGAAATCTCTGCAGAGCCCATAATAAAGGAAGCAGGAAAGTCATCAAGCATAGAAAAGACCACTACAAATTAAGTTTATTTCTTATTGCTTGGATATTTTTCCTTCGAGTTAGCATGCATTGATTAGAAAGGCTGTATCCAAGTTCACAGTGGGAGTTTTCAGTGAATACAGTAAGCAGGATTTGATGTCAGCGGCTGATTTCTGAGCCTCTGAGAACAATCAGAATCTGTACTTAAAAGCTTAAATCTACCTCATGATTTTTACGTTCAGAAGGCGCAAAGAAACGAAAAACACAGACGGAGCGATGCTTGGGTTGAGGGTGTCAGTGCCAAAGCAGGCAGTTCAGCATGTTAATTGCTTCTACTACTTGGAAACATCTGGAGCTAACACTGAACTATATAAAGCTAACTAAAATTGCTGCAAAGCTCAGCTCTGATTTTCAGTTGTACATAAAGCAGAGTTTTGGTGTGGCATTTGACATACGGATTTATTTCTTCTGCTTAGAGAAATGTGTTGCATTGTAATATCCAGAGTAAGATGTCTTTACTGGACATGAAAAAAAAAAATTTAAAAAGTGGACATTGAGGGTCTGACTGTTTGAAACCTGGCCTCTGACAATTTTATCTGCACAAGGAGCTAGTGAAAAACCGCTGGCAGAAATTGGTATCTCAGAGCTTGGCAGCTTTGACCTCCACTTCTGCTGATCAGGATTAATTTTTGTGTGTTTTAACCACAGGATTGGTGAATAGTACTTTCTGGCCTTTTTGACAAGATAACCGCTATGCTTCAGCTAAGTTCTGAGTAGCAAAAGCCGTGATGGTTTCTCCAGCCAAGACCTTTTTTTGGCAAGATCTGAATTTTAATAAACACTTGAGATTATTTGTTATCACAAATAGGAACTGAAGTACAGCTATCCTATTAAATTTCACCTGTGGTGCAGGGCCAGACTTGAACTTCTCTATTTTCATTTCAATTTGCATGCATTATGTTGCTTGTGCCAGTAGAATTTTTGTTGAAATGAAACAAGAATTGATTATGAAAGGAGAAATGAGAAGAATAAAACATCCAAAGACCAAGGAACTTTTCCTTCCCCTGCTAACTGTGATAACAATTAAAAATAGAATGTTACTGAACCGTTCCCTCAACTAAAAGGAAACTAAAAATTAACATGAAAATAGACTTGTATACACAGGCAGCATGTGATAGGGAGTCATCCAAAGGGTGAAAAAATAGATATTTTATTTTATTTTTAATTTTGTCCAGTGACAGTCCTATTTCTTATTTCTCTAGTATTAATGCATAGTGGAGAGGAAAACTACTGATTTCTGCATCTGCATAACATGTGGATAATACCATTATCGTATATTTATGAAGTATCTTCTATAAATACATATTTGTGCCACTTGTCACTAGAGTGTTTGTGTAAAACTTTAAAGTGTATATATGGAGACAGGCAGAAAGAATCTGACAGAAATTATTCCTTTTATCAGTATAACCAAATCCATGTTAGAATCAATCTGTTCTGAGTGCCACAGATTCATTCCCATCTTCTTGCTGCATGCATTTAATAAGAACTATTATTTGGACCATTAAAGCCTCTGCTGAAAAAATAATAATGCTTAAAAAATCACATTTTGGTCTTTTTTGTTTAATCCGCTTTCTAGTGTTCTTCAGACATCCTGTTTCTTAAGCAAATTCTTGGTGAAGAAAATATCTGCCCTTCTGAGTCACAGGGTACATTATTGAAATAGGACTTGAGGAACAAAATACAGGAAAGTTTAGTAAAACTGAGGAGTCCCATCCACCTATGGGTCAATAAAAGCTTTCAGTCCAGATAGTTCAAATTTTTTGAAGACAGAAAACTGCAGGAGCAATGTGACCTCATCAGATGAACAAAAGGAGTGGAATATGTACATGTTGTGTCTGCACTGCTGATAATTTGAACATGCAGAATAACTTGGCAAATTAACAGGAGCTTCAGTAACAGTTCAAACGTGCAGATAAGTATCACAGAATCACAGAATCTAAGGGGTTGGAAGGGACCTCGAAAGATCATCTAGTCCACCCCCCCTGCCAGAGCAGGGTCACCTAGAGTACATCACACAGGAACCCATCCAGGCGGGTTTTGAATGTCTCCAGCCAAGGAGACTCCACAACCTCTCTGGGCAACATCACACAGGGGTGTCAGTGGGGGCTGTGCCCACCTGGATCTGGGACTGATTCAGATCTCTGGGGGGTTTTTTGACTCTCTTTATTTTAAAAAAGCTCCAGGGTTACTGAATGTGTAAGAGCTTAGGGCATCAGGTAAAAAGGGATTATTTTTTTTCTCCTTCTAGAGAAAATACATATTTTTTGCTGGTCTTCTCAAGAGTTTGATGAGGATTAAGTCCTGGAATTTGACCATGACCAAAAGCAGGCAATAATTCCTCCTTTTTAAATTTTTAAATTGGTAAGGCTAGGAAATATGTTATTTTCAAGAAAATTGCTTGTTATTCTTCAGGTAAGGAAAGAGACTCTTGCCTCCCCCCTGCCTTGTTCTCTTTCTCCTTCAGGAAGCCCACAATGCACAGACAACTGCAGAAGTATCAATTTCAGAGGTGACCCAGGGACACCACTGGGGCATTTACCTTCTACCAGGAACCTGTCCAAGGTATTGGATGGGTCTGAAACACCGATGCATGCCTGAGTCACTTTGGGACTTTCATTTATTCTGTGTACCAGATTCAGGAGTGTGTGTTGTAGGGAATCTGTATTACACAGCTATACAATATATTTTGAAACTTTGCATGACCTTCATATCTGCTGGGCTCAATATTAGAATTTTTTACTGACATTGAAAAATATATATATATATCACTGTAGAAAATAACCAGTATTTTCTCCTTGCCCTAGAACTTTTGTTTTGGTTTGTGGGGTTTTTTTCAGTGCCATGTTGTGTAAATATGTGAAAAATGTATGGCTATTTTGTCGTGTAGTCTGCTGAAATTGTCCCCACTGATACACACTGCAGATTTTTTAAATGTTTGTAGTTCAGAGATTTAAAGTGGTTTTAAATCTGCCCCATGCTGCCTCGACCAGCAGAATCCTTTGAGAAAATAAACCCTCTAGAAACATACTGACATGCTGAACCTGTGTGCTGGTCCCCTCTGTCCCCTTAGTTTATGCCAGCAGGTGTAGACTGCAGACCTTGTGTAACTGGAGAGTAAATTTCCACCTGAATATGCTGAGTATTTGTTAATCTCTAGCACTCTCACTATACAAACAATTAAATTTATTTAATCACAATTTATTCAAAACTGTCCCTCAATCTATTCTTTTCTGTCTCTTTAACTTAGGAGAAAAAAAGCAGTTCTTAAAGCTATTTATTTTTACATGAGTCTTCTAGTTATTCTGTATTTTTTCTTCCTTTGGGGATGCATTTTTAAGTTCAGCTAGTGCAGAAATTATAAGCAAAAGAAAACTCAGCCCCATTTTTGAACATTTGGTAAGATATTTAGTACTTTACAAGAAATGCAGATGAGCATCAAGAAGACAAAAACCTGTCCTGCCTGGGACAGCTAGAAAAAAGAATAGCCCCCTCACTGTATTTCTAGTCATTCTTTTTCAAGAAAATCACTCTAGTTACTCATTTCTTTTCCCCATGGTCAGGTTGGCTGCATCTCCAAACACTTGTAAGTACTGTATGTTCTGACATATCCTGAAGTCATGCATTAGCACCTTTTCATTCAGCAAAGGGTGAGAACAGATATCTTTTGGCAGCTGACAGCAGGGAGCAGGCAGAAAGGAGGAGAGTGAAGCTGTAGGACTAGGACACTGTGGTGGCCTAGTGGCTAGCATGGCTAATTTACCAGCTGTGAATAACCTCTTTTCCTCCCCCCCCCTTTTTTTTTTTCATCCCATCTACCCAACAGATGTCTCTCTGTCATTGTCATGTCCTCAAGCTATCCTAGTAAATGATTTGTGCATTATAAGTGAGTCACTAAGGTGGCAATTGAACCTCTTCACAGCTCAAAATTGTTGATGTGTGCAAAGAGAGTGCAGCGTGGGGGTGTGTGTGAGGAAAAGAGCAGGAGAGAAGGGGAATGAGGGAAAGAGGGAAGGAGGGAGTGAGGGAGAGAAGGAAAAGAAATGTCCAGGTTACCTTGTTTTGCCTGGAGAATAAAAAGGGAGGGCAAATTAACTGCTGGCTCTATTTGGTCTTTTGGATACCCAGCAATAAGGCAGCTCCATGCTACTCCAGGAGATGTACATATCACTTTAAAAGATTAAAAAATGAAGGATGCAGTGATCTGTATTGTATATACGCTTTATTCTGTGGAAAGAATGTTAATAAATATACTGAGAGACTGCAAAGTTTGCCAATATAAATAATGTGGCATTTCAAAGTCTGTCAGTAAATGTAATTGAATTTTTCAATGTAAAAATATAGTTTGGTTATAAATTGGAGTCATGCTTGACATTAGTTGGGCATTAGGAGATATTAATTAGATACTGCTTGCTTCATGTTTCTGATTTCTTTATATTAAATGAATTATCAGGGAAGAGGAATTTGCAAGCATGCAATTTAGAGATTTTTATTCTTGAAAACAAGCTGCCTGGTAATTTTTAGTGGGCGAATAAATGCCTTTTCAAAAACCTTGTCAGTGTGCTGTCTGAAACATGCCCTTCCCAATATGAACACAATATGGAAAAGCTAATCCATTATAATACTTTGTAATGATAATAAGCTACAGTGAACAAGTAGCCTAGGGAAAAAGATGGTACTAGTCACCTTTAAACAGAAAGAGAATAGCAAGTAATTGTACATTTTTACAGTAGGCTGATGACAACATTTCCTATGACTTTGAACTTAACTTTGGCTGTCACTGTTCTGGCAAATATTCTGCATATCAATCAGAGAGTATATTTCCTGCATGACATTTGCAGCATAATGTATAAAATTTACTTATGTGATCTTTACATGTAGTCACCCTGTTTATATGTAAATATATCAGTCTCCATATATGGTTATGCTGCAGAGGCAGCATTAAACCCTTCCATAGGCTTGCACTGACCTCTGCCTATTCAGCATGTGCAGATTGTTTCTCTTTTGCTGCTGCATTAATCTTTAACCATTCATACTGTTGATCATGATGTTTTCCTGCAGGAGCTAATACAATCCTGGTGCATAGCACTGCACGGAGCCACACTTTACTTACATTCAATCATATTAGCCACATATGACTAATTATTGAACGCCTTTACTCGCTTTTTGATAACCACCCCAATTATTTCCATAACCGCCAAAGAATAACTTGGCACCTCTTTTGTTCTCTGTTCATGGAAGTCATTGGGGGACAGTATGGTTTGTGTTTGACCTCTGGGACTGCGTGCAGCAACCATGTACGTTGGTCAGTCCCTCTTCTCCTGGATTGTGTCTCTTGTTTTTGTATAGTTAGCTTGTTACAACCAGGGGTTTGATATGTGCCAAATTTTTTAAAGTAAATGCTGATCAAACAAAGCTGCTGTTCACTTGCCCTTCTCAGCTGAAAGATTTTTTTTCATAGTTCTTGAATACTTTTTTCTCTGAGGTTTCTTTCCCCTTTTTTGATAAGCAATTCAAGGTGCCTTCAAGAAGTACATAAATATGATACTCTGAATTATTAAACATAAAAGAAGTAAGAAGTCTCTGCTTAAGTAGAGAGTGAAATGATGTCTGAAGGTAGAGAGTTAAAAATAATATTAAAAACAGACCTCGCAGAATTCACTTTTATATTTGTTTAAGGGGAGCAAGTACTTATCACAGGTAATCAAACACTGGCAAAAATATATCTGTGTGTACACAACACATAGATGGCATATATATGTGCACACTGGAAGTGTATGTGTAATCTGAGGAGAGCTTTAAGAATAACGCCTTGTGTAGCTGCCCAGCTCACCATAGCACCATGCTTCTTCACAGATCTCAGCTTGGTCCTGCTTCCCTCTATTACTGCCACCTCACTGTTGTCAGTAGTACGAATTACTGCAGAAAGCCCATCCTTCTTTGCCTTTTTTGTGCCTGTTATTGTTGTCTACAGATGCACATGTAACAAACATCAGCTGTCTGCACAACCTTTGACACAGTGAATGTGTCTCAGTTTGAGCCAGGTACCAATAGGTAAAAAGTCAACAGTTTCTCGAATACACCAGTAACTGCACCAAGGCTGCTGAGCTGATCATAATTCCCCATGCTTCTCTAAAACTGCTACAGAAAGTAGTATAGGAATTTAGGGTTTTTGCAGGCGTGGAAGGGCCAATAGATAAAAATATGTGGTAAATTAGAGCAACTGGATGTCTCTTGGCTGGCCCATAACATTATCTTAATAAATATGAGTAATGTGGTAGTTCATAGTTGCCCTAATTCACGTACAGAAGTGCCAAAAATCACGATTAATACAGGAACGTTCTTATACCAGTCTGCAAGTTGTAATTTCTGGGTTTTGTCAGGACCCAATCTCAACAAAATACGTAGGGTTTTTACCCAATCTACTCATTCAAAAATGAAATACAAAAGAGAGAACATATTTCTGCAATAATCTTATATCTTCCCAGAACTTATTACTGTGTAATAAAAGCAATTATCTCCCCATTATCTATTCCTACATTGCTTAATTTATTATTTGAGACCCTGCCAGATTCCATCTAACTTACCTGACCACCCTGGTATTTGTTAAGTCTAGTCCTAGCACCAAATGGCTGTTACTGTAGCATCCACAGAATAACAGGTATGTCTTATTTGTACATCATGTCATTCAGCTATCAAACTCTGTAATGCAGAGGACAGGCGTGTGATTTTGCAGGTGTGGTTGACTCTGGTAGGTTGTCTTAATCTTAGTTCTGTTAATGAGATATTTATTTATTTATTTATTTATTTATTTCAAGGATCTTATTTCTCCTGTCTGCACATATCTCAATGTTTAAGGTGTAATTCAGCCTTTTCTATAGGCTCCACACAAGGTCTGTTCCCCCATTTAAAATCCCTGTACACTCTCAAAATGCACTTGCTGTAACTCTGAATTATTCTTAGTTTTACGTAAGACATTCATCTCCAAGGGAACTTTGTTCAGTTTGAGTCAAATGTTCATACAGAGATATGGTGTTTAAGGACCAAGAGAGATTCCACCTCTCTGGCCGAGGAAGGACCGAGTTTTGTTCTGTCTAACCCAATTCTCCATCACTATGTTATAAACAGCAATATAGGAAAGGTTTACATTAAGAAAAAACTGTATTCGCATGCCTGTTTGAAGATCCAAGTTGTGCAAACTGAGGTATTTTGAATTGTTGCACAGCCAGTGTTTTTTTCCTTACTGCCTTGCAGAAATAGACAAAAAGCTACAATGAGATAAACAGTGAAGGACTGACTTAAAAGGGCTAATGGATGTGGCAGAGTTGTGAAATGTATAGGGTGATGGTCCTGTTCTCCATTTTCAGGACATGTTATCTAGGAGTCTTTTTGAACAGTGAATCTCAGATGTTGATGAGGAGTTGATGCAATTGCTTGAGTACTGCTATTGGTTTAGCAGATGCATGTGTGTTGATATACAAACCCACACGTGCACACTAAGATATGATTTCTGTGCACTACAAGAGCACTTCTTGTTTTCTCCCTACCTGGCATTCCCCCACTAACGTTTGAAATATTAGAAATCATATTTTGATGCTTTAAGTGTTTTGTGAGGTTCTCAGAGCACGTTCTGTGGGAAGGTGAATATCACTATGGGAATTTTAAAATATAATGAAGACTCAGAAGGGTGAGGTGAGCTGCCCAGGGTCCTCCAGAAAATATCTAACATGGGAAACAGGACTTGGAGTATTTGATTCTTCAGCTGTTACACATGTGCTCATCTAGATCTGTTACAGCAGATAACACAACTTGCTACATTGCTTTTGTCTTGCAACAGTCCATCCCTCCTTTATTTTTCTGCAATTGCTTCTTAAATTTATTTACAGACTTACATATCAAGCTCATTGCTAATACGTCTGCATTGTGATGGTGAAGTCAGTCCTGACAAAACTGCTATTCAAGAGCAATAACCCATATTACTGAATATCCTTTAGCCTAACAGTTTACCACACATATAATTATTTTATAAGCTTAGGTGTATGCTGCAACAATTTCCAAAACTAATTATGGTACCATCTATATATCAGAGCTTGGGGTAGCTCATTTGCAAATGTAACCTAACATGTTCTATTTTCTTTACATTTAAAGAAAGCTTTGCTGTGAAAACTAAACACTGATTAACGCTGTACTCTGCTGCTTTGTGGTGGTATTTTTAATAAAATATTATCCATGGTAAAATGTAAATAAAAAAGCAAATTGGTTCATTCATCATATATTTTAAGCAGTTAAAATGAATGAACTCTCCTTTGAGAAAACATCTGACCAAGCAAAATAATGGTTATGCATTTGAGAAAATGTTTAATGAACTCACTGGTTAAAATGCTGTTATTTTAGAGCCCATTACTATGTGTTTTAAATTAATTGAGGCTGTGTTGCTTGAAAGGCCTCCCCACCCCCACCCCCTTTCTGTCCTAATGTACCAAAAATAATTGACCTTAGTAACATATGTGGGAGCAAAGATCTTCCCTGGTCAGGAATGCTGGCTGCACAGTCAAATATAAGAGCCCACAAGTGGAGGAGTAGCTATTCATGAATCTTCTCTCCGTAATCACAGAATTCACAGAATTC
>VZRW01011338.1:0-55377 GCA_013398125.1 Aegotheles bennettii | reverse complement strand
GGAGGGGCAGCCACAGCTTCTCTGGGCACCCTGGGCCAGGCTCTCACCACCCTCACACCAAACAATTTCTTCCTCACACCCCATCTCCATCTCCCCTCTGGCACTTGGAACCCATTGCCCCTCGTCCCATCACTCCCTGCCCTTGGCACCAGTCCCTCTCCACCTTTCCTGGAGCCCCTTCAGGCACTGGAAGGTGCTCCAAGGTCTCCCCGGTGCCTTCTCTTCTCCAGGCTGAACACCCCCAACTCTCTCAGCCTGGCCCCAGAGCAGAGCTGCTCCAGACCTCGCAGCATCTCCGTGGCCTCCTCTGAACTTGCTCCAACAGCTCCATGTCCTTCTTATGCTGGGGACTCCAGAACTGGATCCAGCACTGCAGGGGGGGGGTCTCACAAGAGTGGAGCAAGGGGGAGAATCCCCTCCCTTGCCCTACTGTGATGCAGCCCAGGATACCGTTGGGTTTCTGGGTTACAAGTGCACATTGCTGGGTCATGTTGATTTTCTCATCGACCAACACCTCCAAGTCCTTCTCCTTGGGACTGTTCTCGAGTTCTTAGATCCTACTCATTTTAACCCAGCTCCACGAAGTTCCCCATGTCTAGCTGACCATTAGTCTCCATGTAATGACTTGTGGATTTGTTGGGTATCAATACTTGCCTCAGGTCATATCCAAGCCAGGAAGTTCCTACAGTTTGGAGGAAAAGAGGTGGCTGGATAACAAATAAAGTCCCGGATTCCTGCTGGCACAGAGAGGGAGATGGAACCGCTTGGCTCATCTCTTCCAGTGAATTCACATGGGAGGGAGAGGTAATGGATACCTCAACCCCAGGAAAAACCCGTATATCAGAGCTCCACCTCATTAAACCATAGGCAGCCAAGCATGACAAACATTGGAGATAAGACTTCATAAATTCCACTGCTCACAGAAGTATTTCATCCTATTGAATGCAGCTTTGGGTATTTTCTCTGTTGTGTAACTAGAGGCTTCAGGCAAGAGAAACAACTAAAACTTGAATTGAAACACGGAAAGCTCCCAGTAGCAACAACACACTCTTGTATTTTCAAGAAAAGCAGCAGTGGTATCAATCCTACCGAAATGAGACACCAGACATCCAATTTCAAGGCTTCCCTTGCAGAAAATGGGGCATAAGTTTCAGCAGCTGAACAGTCCTTTTGGCCTCAAATTTAATTTACTAGGAAGTGATCCAAGAGAAGGATAATATGGCAGTTGTTGTACTTCTGTAGCACTCCTGACAAAGTAAATATATCACCAGCAAACATCATAACCCCCATTTTACAGGAGAAACTGTGACCAAGTGATACTAAAATGAAGCACGCCGTAACAAAGCCCACTTACTTCACAGTCTCAAAGTTTTGCTGCCAAGAAGGAGAAGAAACTGGAATGATCTATACTCAGTCTACAGTTCAATGCATTTGAAGGACAGCCACGTTGATGGATATTACAGAGTTAGTGATGGCTCTGAGAGGGCTTTCCACAATGCACTCCTGCGTGTTAGAAATCTGAGCCTCCTCACTGTTTTAGCAGCACCTTCTTGTCCTGCATTTTCACTAAGACAAAACATCAGTGAGAAAAAGAGTTTCTTTTGGGGAGTTTCTTTATTAAAGAACCCTTCAGGCTTTCTGCAGTATAATATCACAATACCAGAGCAGCATGCTTCAACTACCCTCTACAACTACCTAAAAGGAGGTTGCAGTGAGGCTGGTGTTGGTCTCTTCTCCTGAATTGCCAATGACAGGACAAGAGGAAATGGCCTCAAGTTCCATCAGGGGAAGTTTAGGTTGGATATTAGGAAGAAGTTCTTTAGTGAGAGGGTGATTGGGCACTGGAATGGGCTGCCCAGGGAGGTGGTGGAGTCACCGTGCCTGGGGGTGTTCAAAAAACGGGTTGATGAGGCACTTGAGGCCATGGTCTGATGGTCTAATGGTTAGGAATCTGATGGGATAAAGGTTGGACTTGATGATCCTGGAGGTCCCTTCCAACCATAATGATTCTATGATTCTATGATTCTAAATATGCACGATACCAGCGGTGCTGTATCTGTCAGGTGTTGCTGCTGTGTTTTTTGGCCATGTTTTCTCCATGTTGCCATTGATGATGCCAGCCAACTCCTTTGATGTTGCCATCCTGACCACTGCTGCTATCCCTCCCCCTGGCATGGGACAGTGCTATGTGCCCAGTGTCAGGACCCAGCTCAGGTGATGGAGAAAGGCTGACTATCCCCTCGCTCAGAAAGCACCCACCACCTTGGAATTATTCCAGTTTGGTGGGCAAGATGAGTCCTGAAGAAGTGGTCACTGGCTTGACTCTCAGGCTGGACGAATCTAAAATCTATGGACATACCCATCAAGTAGCCCCATAGTTCAGATTGGAGACTGTTCAATAGTAACCAATCTGCAAGACTCCAGTGATGGGAACTCCCAAATATTTGGTGTCATGAAGTGTTTGTGGGTAGTCAAGGAAGGAGAGTGCTTGGAGAGCTACAGACAATGCTGCTTTGAAAGCGTTGTGATAAAGAGCTGACTGAAGCACCAAATCTACAGGAACAGACTTAAATCAACTTTATGGTACAGCTGTGTTCTGTGGGCACTGAATAAGGCTGAAGATAGATGTCTTTAATTTTTTCTGTTATTGTCAACAAGGACAATATCAGCAAGACAGATACTTGCAGATGAACCCCACAACTCCATCACCACTAGTGCAGGGGTTGAGACAGAGACGTTAGGATGGAAGACGACTGAATCTTGCAATGTTTCATCAACCATCATGAAGTCACTGAAAGACCTGGCAGAGGTGTCAGTGGTGTAGAACCAGTTCTTAGTAACAACCTTACGAAGTGGAGTCCAAGTGGCCTTTGAAACACAAGGAGAATGGGCCTCTTGGACTTTTGCTTTATGACCTTGGAGGAATTTCAGCTGTCAGTTCACCCAAAAAGTTCCTAGAGATGGTAGCGTAACTAATTCCTAAACGATGCAGCAGAGGTTTTGCAATTCCCACGTGAAGTCTGGTAAGGTAATGTTAAATGCTCAGCAAGAAAATGAAGCGTAATCTACTGTACATCTATAAAATGAAATGTAAGGCAGTAAAATTAACTAAAAGGTCATAGCATCTCGACTTTAAAGATGGCATTGGTGTGACTGGTGTTGATTTTGAACAATCCCTCTTCAGGAAAGACAAGCCCTATGATGCAATATTATTTTTTTTTCCTATGGCCTTTGTGGGCTTGGAGGAGAAAAACATTTGAGGGAGTATCCAGCTCCAGGGGCCTGGTGAAAAATTATGTCAGCACAACTAATAGGTATCTGTCACAAACTAATAGATATCTGCCACAACAAGTGCTGAAGATGACCATTTGGGTGCTGAAGACCTTTCAGCTGCTTCTTTTATTGTCTTTCATCACCACTTCACTACTACCCTCCATTCCTCATTCTTCTCCAGTTCATCTCCTGCCTTCCCATTGTGTCCTCTCCTCCTTCTTCTTTATATTTTAGTAATCCCTTCCACTAAACACCACTGATATTTTGCAAAATATAATGGCACAACTTAAATTTACAAATCATCACCCTGCTGGTTTCTGTGTTCTATCCTTCTCCTTCTTAAACTCACGTGTCTGATCTCCTTAAATTATAAACTCATCAGGGCAGAGGCCACATTTTAACCTCAGCATAGTGGAGATTTCTGTAGGATAATTAAGCAGGATAATGAAATACACCCCAGTGAAGGTTGAAATGTAAGTTGTGGAAATTACATTGGTTTCATTGCTCTTAAGGTGAGAGGTGAACACGGTGATGACTTTGTTTAACTTCTCACATAACTCAGACCAGGGGACTTCATGCAGTGAGTCCTGCAGAAAACTACCACTCAGAAAGCTCTGCTGATGGGCTACTCACCCGTGGATGGAACATCATAACCTGTTCCAACTGTTTGTCTGTCCTACTAAAATTGTGTCCCACCTATCCTGTTTTAATTTGTCTTTCCCAGACCTTCAGCCATTTGATCTTACTGTATCAGAAGATCTCCAGACCCCTCGACCTTCATGGAACTGTGTAATCTGAGGCTTTGTGATGTGAAGAACATTGCAGGCTAAATGAATGGCTAACCCATTACAGGGTCTTCATATTATATATGCCATTTCCCCAGCATGCAGCAACCTTTTCTGGTGTCCTAGATATTCACAGAAAATGGGGGCTTGTGCTATGACTGCGTGAGATATAGGCCTGGCTTTGGAGAATCAGGAGGCAGGAGGCAAACTCTTCACATGTCCCAACCAATGCATGTGACTTGACAAATCTGGCTATGAATCTCTCTGAGCTCTATCCGCATGTCCAGAACCTGCATGTCTCACTTAGAAGGATGATGATAAGAACAAATAATTATCCTGATATTTGCTCTTCTGAAATTCTCCTTATTAGTAGCAAGATGGCCCCATGGGTCACCATGGGACACTGTTCCAGGGAGCAGACTGGCCCCACCACAACCATGCACATGGGTATGAGGGGGTTTATACGAGCCAGCCACAGACCACAGATTTGGGCAGATAAGAAAAGAATTGAAAAGTGCAGAAGGGCCTTTGTTGTGTTCTTTTCTCTACCGAGGTAAAAAGGAACCAGAGAAGATATAGCACATACTCACTTTCATTTTTCTGAGGGAAAAAGCAATAAGTGCATAGCCTGGGGTTATGAACATCTTGATCGCTCAATCACGGTCTCAGCGACTGGCTGCAGTCATTAGAAGCTCAGTAAATTTTGGAACCTTTGGAAAACTGCTGCTGCCTTTTCGGTAAGAAACCATTTGTCTGAAGTGGTTTTAGTTCAGTGGTCCAGAAGTTGCTGGGATGTGATGGCAGGAAAAGCCATGGGGGTAGATAAATTCCTCGGTGCATTTCTGCCTTCAGTCCTTACAAAGGCAACACTCCCCTGCTGCCATGGAGGTAAGAAGGGGCTAGAATATCTATCAGCATTTTATACCCACCACAGCTTGAAATATAAATCAACATGCTGCAGAATGAAAACAAAACCCAGAGGTTTTTTCCTTTGTTTGGCTTCACTCTTTCTCTGTGTTTCCACGCTGCTCCCAGATGCTCGGCTCTCCCTGAGCTGAGAAAGAGCAGTGAATACCTAAAATAGTCTGGAGCCACCGAGGATCACCAAGCGAGCAGCAAGATAAATGGGGCAGGGAGGCTGGCACACACCTGAAACCTCTGCCAGTACAGGTCAGACCTTCTCATCTAGATGGTTTCCCTGTGTGACTTCAGGTGTGAGGATGGCCCTTGGGGATGCAGCAAACTTCTCCTCTTCAGAACCCCTGCTGGCTCTGTAAGTGCCTACATTTTCACCAGCATCCTTTGATGCAAAAAGTTTTCATTTTGCAACTCAGAAGCATCTTTACCCCTGCACAGCTCCTCACTGCCCTTGTTCTCACTCAGAATGAAGCAATTTTCTGCATTTGACTTGAAAAACCCCTGCTGTTACCCTTCACCCATCCAATGCACACCTAGATGAACATAAGTGTTCTCTGCTCGCTGTCTGAACCCCTGTCAAAGGAAGAAGTGTCCTCCTGTGGTAGCACAGGGCTTAGAGCATTCATCCCTGCCCTGCCTTGAGCAGTGCTTCAAATTTCTTACCCCCAAGGGACTGTCCAGCCCCACACTGACTCACAGAAGCATAGAATGCTTTGGGTTGGAAGGGACCTTAAAGATCATCCAGTCCAAACTCCCCTGCCATGGGCAGGGACACCTCCCACCACACCACAGTGCTCCAAGCCCCAGCCAACCTGGCCTTCAACACTGCCAGGGAGGGGCAGCCACAGCTTCTCTGGGCACCGTGGGCCAGGCTCTCACCACCCTCACAAGTCAGTAAGGGCTCAGAAGAGAGAAAGATGTTTCCTTCAGTTCCAGGCTGAAGTTCTTCTTTGAATTGTAAAATCCACCCAAGCAGCTGATTTAATGCTCAGGGCAGTACCTTACACTGAGATGCTCTGGGCTGGGCTGCTGTCAGCAGCTGAGATAACTCTGTGAGCTAATTCTGAAATGTCTACCTGGGCTACACACACCACAGAAACAGAGATGTTGGAGGTCAGGAAGGGACTAATGCCACCCACATTATTAAAGAACAACAGGGAAAGAACATGAGCATGCCTTGTTATGCACCTGAGCTTTTCCTGTGCAATAGCTCCATAATATTTAAATTTGCTATTTAAAACAAACAAACAAACAACATTTTTTTTTCTCTGTAGTCAAATATGCCAGGTTGACATCCCTGGGACTGAAGATCCTCCCCTGCCTCTGTTAACTGGGGGAGCAGAAAGACAGTAGCATATACTTTCACCAGGGTATGTAAAGGGTGAGGGTCAGGAGGATGGAGCCAGGCTCTGCTCAGGGATGGCCAATGATAGGACAAGGGGGAACGGGTGCAAGGTGGAACACAGGAGGTTCTGGGTGAACATAAGGAAGAACTTTGTCACTGTCAGAGTGACAGAGCCCTGGGCCAGGCTGCCCAGAGAGGCTGTGGGGTCTCCTTCTCTGGAGGTGCTCAAACCCTGACTGGATGCATCCCTGTGTGCTCTGCTCTAGGTGGTCCTGCTCTGGCAGGGGGACTGGACTGGGTGATTTTTCAAGGTCCCTTCCAACCCCTGACATTCTGTGATTCTGTGTCAAAATGAGCAAAACAAATTAACAAAATAATTAAGATCCGGCATGTAAAATTACAATGCTACAAACTCATGCAGGTGTCAAAGGAAAAGAGAGGAAATTCAGGTCGAGAACAAAAGATGCAGAAAGCCTCGATGAGGAAGGTGGTGCTGGGGCCCTGATGAAGGAATGAAAACATTGCCAGTGCACAAGAGAGCTTTGAGTTAAACACCAAGACCTGACTATCAAAATACAAACAGGTGAAATTATAATACAGTGAAATCCAAGCATGGAATAATATTCTGCTGGGGATTGTTTTACTGTGCCTCGAGGAGTGAATTTCAAATTGAATTCATGTGAATTCAAGCAGAGGCTTGAAAATCCTTTACGCAAAGAAGACCTTTGGCAACTCATATCTGGATTTAGCATTGCAAAACAACATTAATCCTCAGGGACTGCAAAACTCTTTTTAGGCTGACCTTCTCCTGCCACATGGAAACAGGCAGGAGGAGGGGACAGGCTTTTGGAATATTTCTCCAAGGCTTGTATTTTAATGGAAATATTGATGCTGCAATCAGAGAGGGGCTGTAGACCATGTAGAAATGCCTGTGAGAGCTTCAAATAGGTGTCTGGGGGGACAGAGAGTACAGCAGCATCCTCAATGTGATGCTCAGTGCCAGTTGCAAACCCTGCCTGAGACACAGCAGGGATGCTGGAGTGCTTAGCATGCAGTATCCCTCCAATTAGTGCCAGTGCTGATTGGCTCTATAGGTTAAAACAAGAGCCTGGCAGCTTGGTTTCTTAGAATCATAGAATGGTTTGGGTTGGAAGGGATCTTAAAAATCATCCAGTCCCAACACCCTGCCATGGGCAAGGACACCTCCCACCACACCAGGGTGCTCCAAGCCCCAGCCAACCTGGCCTTCAACACTGCCAGGCAGGGGCAGCCACAGCTTCTCTGGGCACCCTGGGCCAGGCTCTCACCACCCTCACACCAAACAATTTCTCCCTCCCATCCCATCTCCATCTCCCCTCTGGCACTTGGAACCCGTTGCCCCTCGTCCCATCACTCCCTGCCCTTGGCACCAGTCCCTCTCCAGCTTTCCTGGAGCTCCTTCAGGCACTGGAAGGTGCTCTAAGGTCTCCCCGGTGCCTTCTCTTCTCCAGGCTGAACAACCTCAACTCTCTCAGTCTGTCCCCAAAGCAGAGCTGCTCCACCTGTCTGAGCATCTTTGTGGCCTCCTCTGGACTCTCTCCAACAGCTCCGTGTCCTTCTTGTGTTGGGGACCTCAGAGCTGGACCCATTACTGCAGAGGGGGTCTCATGAGAGCGGAGCAGAGGGGGAGAATCCCCCCCCTTGACCTTGAAGATCTTAAAGATCTTGACCCAGGTGACTGCAAAAATCAGCTGGTAGAAAACAGTGGTGTCCTTAACTGGAGACATCTGTGTGTGTCTATGATATGGAGGTTGAACTGCCACACATGGAGCCTTGGAACTGCAGGAAATGTGGAAACCTTTGGAGAAGAGATGCACTCCTAAAATAGCCTGGATCAGGAACGTAAGATAAGTGCTTAACTGATTTTAAAAAGAAGAAGCAACATTGCAATGTAATGGAAAGACTCAACCTGGGTTCAGGAAGTGGTCCATGGATCATAGAAACATTTCAGTTGGAAAATACTTTAAAATCATGAAGTCCAACTGCAAACCTAACACTGCCAAGTCCACCACTAAACCATGTCCCTAAGCACCACATCTACATGGCTTTTGAATAACTCCACGGATGGGGACTCCACCACTTCCCCTCCTGTGTAGAGAGGAGGAGCCAGCAGCTCTCCAGGAGGATTTTGCTGTTTTGGGAGATTTCCTCCCAGCAAGTGGCCAAATGCCAACAGGGCCAGGAAAGGGGCTCTGTGAGGCAGGAGGCCAGGTTGTAGAGTGGGATTTCACAGGATAGCTTCAATCCTTTAGAAGCATCCTCAATGCTGGTTGAGTGGCTGTGGCCGTCTCCTATCTGCCTTCTATCCCCTTCCAGATCATTCTCCAACAGTTCAAGAAATTCCTCTGTTTGCCTTGCTGAATCAGCATCAGCACTGGATGCTGAAGCAGGAGACAAGTGGCTGACAAAGTTTCCTGGAATATTTGCCTGGCGGTTCAGAGCACACAAGCCCCAAAATGAATTGGGCCAGAAGACAGAATTGAAGATTACAATGAAATATCAGATCCTAAGGTAGTGGACGACTCTACCAGCACATAGGATTTGCACCACTCACTTCTGCTAGAGGAGAAAAGTATTTTCCTTCTGAGAATAATGAATGGCCTGAGCCAAATCGTGGCCAGATGGTCCCAATCAGCAGTTGTTTATACCAAGACCTGGGAGAGCAGGTCAGTCAAGCCCCCTGACCCTAATATTGTCTGTAGAAAAATAATCAATTTACAAGGCGAGGACGACTGACCTGTTAGCCCTGTTTGTTGATCCAAGACATAATGGCTCAATAACTTTAATTATTAAAGCCAGTATAGACAACCATTGATCCTCCCACTTAGTGCCATCTCTCTAGCCTAGATCCCAGGGGTTCAGAGCAAGGGCGTTTGCAGAGAAGACAACAAACCACCTGATCCACTGGCATCACCTAAATTTTGGACCCTGATATAGAAAGCCTGGCTCCCTACAGTCCATCCCTTGTATCTCCTCTGAGCAATCAAGTAATGACCCTTCCTGAAAACATGAACCTCTACTCTGAACCCAACAAGATGTTTATAGAGTTGACCCAGATCATCTTTTCTCTCCGACAGTTCAAAAAGCAATCGGCGTAAAGGACATTAATCGAGTTGGAGCCAAGAGGTAATTGAAGACAGTAATTACTCAGTTTTTATAGAGCTGGAAATGTAATAAGGATTTTAAGAAAGTAATAACTGAAGCTTTCTGCAGAGACATCCCCTGGTGCATAGAGTTTAGCTAAGGGCCCATCTTTTTGAAAATACATTTTCTTGTAGTTATTACATCACTGTCTTGCTGGGACATCTCTCCTGAGCCTTTGTAAATGTAATGGGCTTTGTTAAATCTGAATACACTGTCTCTGCATTCTGAGTTGCTGTGTTGGATTGACACATCTAATGCAGCAATAATGCAAGAAACAGTAAACACCCACATTTATATGCTTTGCCTTCTCCCAGCTCCTGGCTTCCCTGTTAAAACCTGGCAGATTTCTGTCAGTCACCCAATATTTTTTTTCTGCTTTGGAAGCGATGACAAAAAAGGATCTGATTAAATTTCCCAAAGGCACATTCAACTCACATGGCAGCTCCTAGGCTTTGTGGTCAAAAGTTGATGCAAATTTTTCCAGCAGGCTCAAAGGGCATTTCATCTTGCTGTGAGTTTGCTTGCTTAAATCACAAGACTCTGCAACGGAAAGAAAAACTGATGAAATGGCAAATTTATCTTCACTTAAACCTCATGAAATATGGCAAAAAGTTCCCCTTTGTGCAGAGTACCCTGAGTTCAGCTGAGATGCTGGTCCAGTCATTCCCTGCTTCCTGGGACATCTTCAGGATCCATCCCATGTTGCCTCAAGTACAGAACTCCTGGGTGCTCTTCCTTACTTGGGCTCTGAAACAAGGACCTACACTGACTCATGCATTTGTTACTCCACCCTTACTTTTGTCTGAATTATCTACTTACTTCTTTGGGTCTGGAATTCTCTCTTGCTGTGAACCTGTACCGCCTGCACCAGTCCATATCTGGCTTGGATTGATGAGTTGTTCGTCCATGTCACTGTTGAAAGAGCCTTCTGGCTCCTCTCACCACAAGCCAGTTTGTGACTTTCTGTGGGGTAAAACTCATATTCCATTGATGAGCTCCAGTCAAACAGACAGATGGACATGCTTGAGGGCCATCATGGTGATGAGAAGGTACACCCAAATGAAATTAATATTTGCTCCTATCTCTTGTGCTCTCTCTCTCTGCAACATTTCACACTACGTCCTCTAAAATGACATTATCTAGTAAAATACAATGGCTTGGGTGAAGTTTTTGGAAGGTGAAGGTCCAAGAGCAGGATGTTTTTAAACATGCTAGAAACCTCAAATTGAAACTTTAAATTTTCAGAGTACCTACCCAAACAATAAATGCTTCACAGGTTCAACAGTTTCTTAGGTTTGACCAGTTTGGCACATTTGTTGTGTATTTACACAGCACTTAAGATTTAGCATGAGAGGGCTCTCGTCCATCACTGTTGTCTGCACTTAAGGTAATAAAAATCATAACTACTCCTTTAGGTCTTTCACCCTGATTTTAATAACAAAAACCCACTGTTGGCAGCTGGAAATATTGAGCTGAAGCTCCTACTGTCATGAGATAAAAGCCACGCAGAATGTGCTGACCTTCCTGTGCTGACCCCACCAGCTACAATGAGTCAGACCCAAAGTGTCAGTGGTGGGGTGTGACAACAACAGAAGCATTGGCCTTAACAATACCTTCAAAAGGTCCAGAATTGTCCCTTGAGTTCCTGAGTTACTCTTCAAGATGAGTAGCAAACCTGTTCTGTGTTTGTACAGTGCTTTACACAACGGTGCTGGCACAACTAGGTGGTGTTGTGACACAAAGAAGCATTGGTCTTGGCTAAATTATCTACAACTGATGGGTGAAAGTAGGGGGAGGTGGTGATAAGATGGTGTGATGCCCCAAGCCCACACACTCAAGCTCCTAATTTGTTACATTCCTGTATTATGCTGTTGCTACAAACAGTTTGTAGAAGAGCTGATGACTGCTTTGATGACAATCATGCCATCCAGCTTTGATGAAGCTGAGTGGACCATGGCACCCGTAAAGTTTTATCACCTAACACAAGTTGCCAAGAGCTGGGGAGGTGCATCACACCTGTCTCCCAGGACTGCTATGGGTGCTGTTGGAACCAGCACCTAAGGGTGTCAAAACTAAATGCACTGGGCAGACCCTGGGCAGCACTCCCTTCTCTGATTTTCTCATGGACAAACACGAGCTGGGCAGAGAATGGATTGAGAACAGCCCCGAGGAGAAGGACTTGGGGGTGTTGGGTGAGGAGAAGCTCCCCATGAGCCGGCCGTGTGCGCTTGGAGCCCGGAAAGCCCCCGGGATCCTGGGCTGCATCCCCAGAGCGTGAGCAGCAGGGCCAGGGGGGGGATTCTGCCCCTCTGCTCCGCTCTGTGAGACCCCCCCTGCAGTGCTGGGGCCACCTCTGGGGTCCCCAACAGCAGAAGGACACGGAGCTGTTGGAGAGAGTCCAGAGGAGGCCACGGAGATGCTGCGAGGGCTGGAGCAGCTCTGCTCTGGGGCCAGGCTGAGAGAGTTGGGGGTGTTCAGCCTGGAGAAGAGAAGGCACCGGGGAGACCTTGGAGCACCTTCCAGTGCCTGAAGGGGCTCCAGGAAAGCTGGAGAGGGACTGGTGCCAAGGGCAGGGAGTGATGGGCCGAGGGGGAACGGGTTCCAAGTGCCAGAGGGGAGATGGAGATGGGGTGTGAGGAAGAAATTGTTTGGTGTGAGGGTGGTGAGAGCCTGGCCCAGGGTGCCCAGAGAAGCTGTGGCTGCCCCTCCCTGGCAGTGTTGAACGCTGAGTTGGCTGGGGCTTGGAGCACCGTGGTGTGGTGGGAGGTGTCCCTGCCCATGGCAGGTGGGGTGGGACTGGGTGATCTTTGATGTCCCTTCCAACCCAAACAATTCTATGATTCTATGATTCCTGAGGATGCAACTGAAGATACTGCTTTCACCCCCCCACTCATACACAGGATTCAATTCCTCCCCTGCATGATGGCATCAGAAGTTTTTTTACAATTTCTGATATTGAAACTCGACAGTACTCTGCTTTTTTCAAACATGTTTTAATATATATTTCAGGTACATCTGCATTCAAACATTCTGGGCTGGAAGTTCACCTTCCATCATGCTGGGAGGTAGCTGCAAAAGGAAGCCCAAGTCTGATGGTGTCATTTGGGTTACGTCTGGTTCTGGCTCTCCTTCAAGTGTAGACAGCTCATTACTTGCAAAGGACTTCTGTCCTGTGGGGTTTAGTGGCTTTCTTCTCAGATCTTTGAGGAAACTTTGCTTCAGGACAAGTCTTTCCCCAGTATCTTCTTCCTTACTAGGACCATTCCCTCCAGAGAGAGAAATCTTCCATGCTCTTTGCTAGGATGGGGTCCACCTGGACTACTCCTTAAATGGCTCTGCTTCAGCCTCTTCCCTGACACACAGCTGGCAAACTTCTCTGGATCTCCAGGAAGAGAAAATGGTGTTTGAATTCCTCGCCTGCAGTTCTCCATGCAGAGCTTCCCAGCATTTTCTGCATCACAGAACTCCTCTCTGCATTCACTTGCTAATCTCATTAGTTTTGATTTGAATTTGGTGGGGGATTCTAAGACCTTCTATTGACCCATTCTGCTATACGCTGGAAATTTATTCAGGTCAATTAGACATCTGCCAGTTTCATATTCAAAGGCCATGACATATGTTTGCTCAACAGGGTACAGCAACAAGGAGAAATTGAATTTGCATCCTGAGGAAGGTGGCACAACGGTGTATCAATATCGTTTTTTAATGAGATCTGCTGGCTTTCGCAGATTTGAAAACGTGTAAATTTATGCTAAAATGTCAACAAATGCCAGTCAAAGAAAGTTCTGTATCATGCCTGAATGCAAAAGGCACAGAGGGATACAGGGAGTCGTTTTCATCAGCGTGTTAACTCCAAGCATTACATCGACTTGCATTTGGCTACACTTGAGCTGAAAGCCCCTTTCTGTTACTCTGTCAATACTTTTGGTCCACTTCAGAGGGAACTGTTCCAGCTTTAGGAGACCCATCCCACCCATATCCATCCTACTGATGTCAGTCCACATTGTTTGAAGATGCGAGTTTGAAGAGAACTACTCAAAATCTGCAAGACATCAGTGAAATATGTGGGTGCCCAGAATATACTGTTGTTTCAGGGAACTGCTTGAAAGAGTCCAGGGTAGAGCCACAAAGATGATGAAGGGAGTGAACATTTCCCTTATGAGGAGAGCCTGAGGGAGCTGGGGCTCTTTAGCTTGGAGAAAAGGAGACTGAGGGGTGACCTCATCCATGGTTACAAATATGTAAAGGGTGAGGGGCAGGAGGATGGAGCCAGGCTCTGCTCAATGATGTCCAGTGACAGGACAAGGGGGAACGGGTGCAAGGCGGAACACAGGAGGTTCTGGGTGAACATAAGGAAGAACTTTGTCACTGTCAGAGTGACAGAGCCCTGGGCCAGGCTGCCCAGAGAGGCTGTGGAGTCTCCTTCTCTGGAGACATTCAAACCCCGCCTGGATGCATCCCTGTGTGCCTGCTCTGGGTGATCCTGCTCTGGCAGGGGGGTTGGACTGGGTGATCTTTTGAGGTCCCTTCCAACCCCTGACATTCTGTGATTCTGTGATTCTGTGATTGTATAATACTAGTGCATGTGGGTAAAATACAGATTTCCATGCTGCTGGGTAAGATACAGCTGCCTAAATGACATTGTGCAGGCAGTTCAACGTAACTTGCTTTGAATAACCTTTTCCTGCAGAGCTAATTAGGGTCAGCAGTTGTCCCTGCTGAACCGATGCAGCTCTCCTTGCTCTGATTCCTAGTTCCACAAGGACCCATTTCAGCATCTTTTTATCATCATACCATGTTGTGCTGACATCCCCTAAACAGAGCAGATAAATAGAAAACTACCTCTACAAGTACCTAAATGGAGGTTGGGGTGAGGGGGGGGTCGGTCTCTTCTGCCGTGCTCACAGTGAAAGGACGAGAGGGAACGGCCTGGAATTGCAGCAGGGGAGATTCAGATTGGACATCAGGGACAATTCCTTCCCTGGGAGGGTGATTGGGGGTGGGAATGGGTTGCCCAGGGAAGTGGTGGAGTCCCCGTCCCTGGAGGTGTTCAAGAGGCGTCTGGCTGTGGCGCTGGGTGCTGTGGGTGAGTGGGGATGGAGATGGGGATTGGACTGGGTGAGCTTGAAGGGCTCTTCCAGCCTTGATGATTCCATGATTCTAAAATACTCCTTGGGCAGCAGAAGCACAAAACACCACAATGTCTTTCCTGCGTTTGGGCCACAGGATGATGGCAGAGCCGGGAAGAGAATCCAGAATTCCTGAGTGCTCCATGACACCAGACTGATGGGAACTCTTCCATTTACTACCATGTCTAAAGTAAGTGCAAACATACACACAATCTGTAGCTATGCATGCTAAAAATGTAAAAATATATAGGATACTCATCCACCCCCCTTGAAAACACATTGGCCTTTTCATTCAGCAGGACATTGGACAGAGGACACTGTCCAAATCATTTGAATGTTTGCAGTATCTCTGATTTATTTGGTCTAAAAAGTAGTTTCTTCACCAGTTTAGCTGAGTAGCCCTTCTTCGCCAGTTGTCCCAAATGGAGAGTATTGTACACATTTTACATAATTAGCTAATTTAACCAGCTAATTTAACATTAATAGCAAATCTGTGAGTTGAACACCAGCAAATGAACTCATTAAAGAGAAAAGAACTGGTGCTTTCTCCTTTCTTTTTTTTTTCTTCCTTTAGTTTTGCACTCTTAGCAAGATGCTCTGGGGAAATCAGGATTTCAGGGAAATTCAGATGATCAAATAAATAGGGTTTTATTGATGAATTAAAAAGGTTGCATCAGAACGTCAAAAAGGTTTTACAGAAACATGTGAGCTTCAGCTGTCCTGTTTAGGAAGGACCCAACCCAGAGGACCCTGCATGGGCTTATTTTCATTTATTCTCATTTTGCTGTGTGGGTCTCATAGTCTTCTTCTCAAGTGCTGCACCCAAGTGACTTCTCAAGCTCTGAAGCATGCTGTGAACATTGATTATTTGAGAGATATATTTGATGACATCAACATGACAGCAGTATCAGCCATTTTATCTCATCACTCTGCCCTATTTTGCCCCTGTGTTATCAGCTGAACAGCTCACGTTGCTCAGATGATGCGTGGTTCTTTCCAAGAGGGAGCTCTGCTCCACCATCCTTCTCCTTCACCTTTCCAGCTCCAAGTAAAAGCTCTTTCAGACAATACTGCAAATCTCCCTTTCTTACACACCTTTCTTCTCTCATGACCCAGCTCACACTTTTCTCACTCCAGACCTCCCAGCACTTGAGTAGGGTAAGACAGCAAGGAGGAATATGGGCATGTGGGAAGCTCTGGAATGGGAAGAACACTGAATAAGCACACTAAATATAAATAAATATAATGGGAAGCACACTAAAGCAGGATATTGTTGGAAGAAAGAGGATGGAGAGCAAGAGTTTTGGAACATAAGTAATCAAGGATATTTCTTGGGGAGCTATGGGACAGTATGATGGGAACCTTCAACCTCCATTTTGTTGACATAATCCATCATTAAGAAGACACTTGTTCTAAAATTAAGGGTTATGCAACCCTTTAGAGGCCCTCACATTAGTGTGACTGAGGACACGGGTATGTAATCACCTCCTCAGCCAAAGACTTCAAATAATACTTCATTACTTCAGACACTGGGGTTGGACCAGATGACCTCCAGAGGTCCCTTTCAACCTCAACCATTGTGTGATTCTGGGATTTCTTCTGTTTTGCTGATATCTATTGAGGTAATAACACAAGGGACAGTATGAACAGATGTGTTAAACACTGAGATACTCGAGTAGACCAGCCATGGAGTGTGAAAAACTCCCTATTACCTATAGATCCAGTTGTAGTAAGGCTGGTGTTGGTCTCTTCTCCCGAAGTGCTTATGACAGGATGAGAGGAAATGGCCTCAAGTTCCATCAGGGGAAGTTTAGGTTGGAGATTAGGAAGAAGTTCTTTCCTGAGAGGGTGGTTGGGCACTGGAATGGGCTGCCCAGGGAGGTGGTGGAGTCACCGTCCCTGGGGGTGTTCAAAAAACGGGTTGATGAGGCACTTGAGGCGATGGTCTGATGGTCTAATGGTTAGGAATCTGATGGGATAAAGGTTGGACTTGATGACCCTGGAGGTCCCTTCCAACCATAATGATTCTATGATTCTATGATTCTATCTTCTAAGGGACTAAGGCACTCCTGAAGGTGCCTTTGGTGAGAAATGATGCAAAACATTTAGGGAACTCAGGAGGAGAAGTACGAAAGGAAGGCTGGCAGGAGGGGGCAGCTCTCCCTCTCACTGTGTTGCAGGGATAACAGAGCAGAGTCAGGACACTTCCATTGATGGCTTCTCAGAAAGATGGTCATTCAGTGGGAAGTGGCACCTGGTAGACATCATGCCATGCTCCTCTCCAAAGCTGACCCAAATCATACCTATTACTTCAGGTGGTGATTCCTCTGTTGTTTATAGAATCATAGAATCATTATGGTTGGAAGGGACCTCCAGGGTCATCAAGTCCAACATTTATCCCATCATATTCCTAACCTTTAGACCATTAGACCATGGCCTCAATAGTATCGGGATATCCTTTAAAATAGTATTGTAATATCCTTGCACAACTTTGAAGCTGAATTAATCCTTGCTTTAGTGTATGTGTGCGTATGAATAATAGATTTTCTGTGCTAAAACTATCAAAGGCTCTGGCAGGCAGCTGCTCGGCTCCCTTGGGCAAATATCCTAGAAAGGAGCTGCAGCACCAGACCAGATTTACATGTTTGATGCATTGCTGTGTCTCAGTTTAAAAGCAGGCAATCTGTTGGGTCTTAGTTCAGTGCATGCCTGTTGAAGCCCAGGTGCTGGACTGCAGCACAGTAGCAAGGGTGGATTTTCTTTCTTTTTTTTTTTGGAGCTATGGAGAAATTTTTCTCTCCCAGGAGTGCAATTTATATCTTGATTAATCTAAAAGTTCGGGCAGTTTATGCTGAGGGGTGCAGGGGGAATTTTTTAAGAAGCATGGGTAAGAGTAAGAGGAAAGGAAGGCATCTGCTGGAATCACTTTCATACCGGAAAATCAGCAATGCTGTAGGCAAATGCTGTGCCTCAGTGGAGCAGAGACAATTTCAGGTAATTAATGTTCTTCCTTTAGCAGCACTGCGAAACTCACGGACTTTAGCGGGAGATTTATACAACTTCATGTAAAAGCTTAAAGCAGCTGTGGAAAAGGGGTGATTCATAAGGGAAAGTTCAGAATCTCCATGCAGGAGCTAAGCCCCGAGTCGAGGATGCTGAGTGGTGGCTGATGAGGTTCAAGCCCTTTTCTTCCATAGATAGTGAGTGATTCCAGCCATTTTTCTTATTCTGACTCGGACATCCTGCTCACAAACCCATGTTTAGCAAATAGATGCAGTAAATCCTTCACATATCCAAATAGTAGGGAAGCAAACCCTGCTTTTCAGCTCCAAGAACACATGCCTGCCCTGGCTGACAGCAGTGGAAGCAAGAGATTTTTTTGTCATCTCTATGGACAGCTTGATCAGCCAAGGGAGTTTCATCATTGGAGGTCAGAAAGTAAGAACTGCCAAAAGTCAAGCTGAGATAGATCCACTCGTGGAAAAGAAACCAAGTATTAAGAAGTCATTGTGAGGTGGACTTGCTGTGGTGTAAGGATGAGGATTTAGATTGAAGATAAACAAGATTTCCCCACCTGCTGCAAACGCACAGGCTAAGGAAATAGTTTGTCTAAGTAAAACAATTTGTCTAAGAAAAATGATTTTTATCACCAAATCCTCTTTCAGCCGGGCTGTCCCAGGGACATGGGACTTGCTCCCATCTCATTTGCCATCACAGCTCACTCTGGGTGTTTTCATTGGCTCTCATTTCTGAACAGCCCACCCAGCCCCTCTCCCAGGCACACAACTGCCAGTCCACTGGGAAAATTTGGCTCTGTTCAAGTACACTGTAGATTGGTTCTTGCACCTCTCCTCTTGCCCTTTTGCTATCTCTCAGTGCAACGTCTTTGGTCTTACAAAGTCCCTGGTCCTGCAAAGGATGCTTCAGAGGCATCCTGCTAGAAGTGCACAAAAAGGCAGAAAAAGTGAACTGTGGTTTCTACAGCTTCCCAGATTCCAATACAAAGAATTTAATTCCTGTCCTCCACTTTCTAATGTGTTGCCCATCCTACATTTGATCACATGGGGTTAGAGGGAGTAGAGCTTTTCAACCCTTTGAAGATGAAGAGTGCATGAATGTTTTAAGTACATTTATTAGCATCTGTCTACACACTGCTCGTTTCTGTTTCTACCTGATGAAATAACTAAGGAGACTTTGGCAACAGCTTCCCACGAGACCATTACTATCTATTTGCCTGTAACAGGTTCTGGGTATTCTTTCCAAACTAAGCAAACAGTGTTGCCTCCACCATCAAAAGCCTTCAACCTGAGACAGATAAGCAGAGAGAAGACATGGCATGTAGGAAAACCCACTAATAAAATGCTTAGGGCTAAAATGTACCACTTTTAATTCCTGTCCTCCACCTTCTAATGTGTTGTCCATCCTACACTTGATCACATGGGGTTAGAGGGAGTAGAGCTTTTCAACCCTTTGAAGATGAAGAGTGCATGGATGTTTCAAGTATATTTATTAGCATCTGTCTATGCACTCTTATCCCTCTTTTTCTGTTCCCAGGTTTTTGTTACATCAGTGTTAGTAAATCTCTCGGCTTCCTTGTCCTCAACTAATTCACATTTTCTCCAGTGACAGCTCCATACAGTTGCTTCTGGAAATGGTCTTGGGGCTCACAGCTGCAGTTCACTGTGCACTGAGATGATTTCCAGGTGCTAAGTGTTCCAAGAAGTTCCTTCTGCACAGGGCAGTCTTTCTGGCATTGCCTCAAGAGAGGACAAGTTCACTTGCCAGAGACATAGGATGGTAAAAGATTGGTGGAGATGAGGCTTGGATGAAATGGCTGGAATAGGATCTGGTTTTAGGACTCTCAAGAACATCGTCAATAGGTGCATGAGCAAAGGCAGGAGGTAGAGGTGAGCCTACATGAGTGGAGATGGAAAACTGTTTTCATGTCTATTTGTGTGAATCCATTGTTCTTGACAAGAACGTTGAGTGTTAGATGAGTGTCTCCAGAGTCTGATCTGAAACCAGAACTAATCCTTTTCTGAGTTTTTATGCTGGGGCAAGGCAGCTGGCTGAGGAAGAGGTAAAGGGACCCTGTACTTGTTCTAGGACTAACCTAGTGGTGTCACTGGTTATGATTGATGTGCTTTCCATTTTTACAGATGTGAAGTTTACAACCAAGTTTTCAAAAACATATTTGTGTTTATCCTTAAGAGGAGAAAAGGAAAATCTTTATTTTTGTAGCTCATACGATATCATTAGCTGGAAGTCCTGTGAAGGTGCCTATTGGTATTCATAGGTTACTTCCTCTCCAATTTAAAACCACCACTGTTCTGTATGTGAGAAACCTCTTCCCCTGGACTGCAGCTCCACTTCTAACTCGTCTGACCTTTATATATGCAGCTTGATGAGTTAAATCAGTGTCACAGACCATGGACTTGTGAGGTTACTTTGACAGAAGCACAGAGACACTGTCAGTTCTGGTTTTCATGCTTGAGGATCTCACCACTCCTGTAAGATGCAATTTGCACTCCCTTCACTTGCAACACCTCGGAGCAGCGGGGAGAGCACATGGCAAGGATTCAGCTCTCCAAGAGGCACAGGGAATTGTTTTGTACAGGGTGGCAGGAGGATGAACCAAAAGACCAGGCAGAGTCTTCTTTTCACCTCTACCAGCTGCGATTTACAAAGTCATTGCTGGGGTCAGCTATCAAAACCCAAACAAACCTCAAGTGCCCTCCAAACAAAAGGCTAATTTAATTTAAAATTGATTTGCACTCTTGGTACGAGACACTTGATTTTGTAACATTCAGCAGCAGCATAAAAATAAAAAGAGCATCTAACAGTGATTAACATCTGAGTCATGGATAGCTGGGGTATGTTATGCCAGCTGAATTTAGCTATTCAACTGGCAT
Organism: Aegotheles bennettii; assembly: GCA_013398125.1. NCBI lineage: Eukaryota > Metazoa > Chordata > Aves > Caprimulgiformes > Aegothelidae > Aegotheles > Aegotheles bennettii. The sequence goes on along the minus strand of VZRW01011338.1, from coordinate 34,832 downwards.
GGTGACTCCTCTACAATATTAAACTTTCCTGGTGTAATTTACCACTCCTTCATTCATTTGTGCATATGCTTGGGCACATGGTCCCAAAGCTTCTGTGATGATTTTGCCATGTATAAAAGGCACACTGACTTCTCATCAATAAGATGCGCGTTGTTATTTGACAAGAACAATGTGCTCAAAGAACAGGCTCACAATAGCTCCTATCAATCAAGCACGCTGTGGAAAATCAAAAATGACAATGAAACCTACAGCATTAAATAACCCATGGTGCTGGAAATTAATCAGGAATCTGGTGTGCTTGAAAAACAAATGTGTTTTTAATAAGTTGGATTTGAGTATCGCTTACAAGACACGGATTACCAGCTGAGTGGAGACTGTTTTGATTTGCACTGCTGAACTCTGGGGGAGCTTGCCCATGTAGATATTCAAGCCATTGATGTCACCGTGAGCCTGCTGGGCTTGGTGACATTTAAGCAATGTGGACACTATTCTTTTTTATACATACAGAATCTCTGCTTATAAAAAAAACCCCACCCAGGCGTCTGTTCCTATGCCAAACTATCCCCAAACAATCCAAGGGTTAATAATAACCTCTGAAAAGAAAATACTTCCCAACACACAACAGTTCACCCCTTGAGGGAAAGATGAAAGAGAATGAAGAGCGTATGACAGAAATTAGTGGTGTCACCAGCTGTCTGAGTGGAAGAAACTTGGGTGTGACATGAAAAGGGAGGGATAAGAGAGCTTCAGATATAGCACTGAAGGTAAACGAATCCACTATTTTTAAGATTGACTCCATTATTTTTTCACCATAAAGCTATTAACTCACTATTTCGAGCACGAGGGGGAGAAGTAACTGCTGCTTTAGTCACTTTTCTTTCTTGCTTCAAAATTTCCAAAGCCCAAAATACGAAAAAAATGTTCATTCAATTAATTTTCTACAAGTTTGCTATCTACCTGCAGCAGACCGTCTCCTCCCTTTCTTCCATCCTTTATTTCCAATAAACACAGAGTATTTCAGAGACTCCCTTGGTTACCAGGCTAAGGGCTGAACTCCCTCTCACCATGTTCTTGCTTAAACAAAAAGCTCACTGAGGTCAGAAAAACACTGAATAACATTCTTGGGATTTGGCTTTTGAAACTAACACCTGTGAGAAGAATTTCAGCTATTGAGGACTAGAGTTTGAAGAGCACAAAGCATAGTAAGTTAGGCTGGTATTTGGGGAAGTCTTGAGCTTTTTATTTATTCCACTGAGTGATGTCTCCTCATAAGGGACTAAAAATGCAGAAGATGACTACTTCATGTTTATAATCTATTTAATGACAGAAACATGCAGAAAAACAAAAAGCCTATTGAGAGCAGAGTGAAACTTCCAGTTGTGTCTCATCCAGTGAAAACAGGGACACACAACTGAGAGGCAACAAATTCAAAATTGAGGAAAAAATGGTATTTTGTCAAAGATTTCTTAGTTAATCTGCAAATCTCACTGCCACAAGGTAGTGCTGAGGCCTGGGGATTTGGAGGACTCAAACCGAATGTGTGAATACTGGATTACTGTGTCCAGTTCTGTGGTCCACAACATAAGAAGGACATGGAGATGTTGGAGAGAGTCCAGAGGAGGCCACAGAGATGCTCTGAGGGCTGGAGCAGCTCTGCTCTCAGGACAGGCTGAGACAGTTGGGGGTGTTCAGCCTGGAGAAGAGAAGGCACCGGGGAGACTGTTGTGTGTCCCTGCCCATGGCAAGGGGTTTTGGACTGAATGATCTTTAGGGTCCCTTCCAACCCAAACCATTCTATGATACTATTGTGTCAAATTAAAATAAGTGGTTGCAGTAAGTGCACATTTCCAAAAGAACTCAGAGAAGACCATATATCTTCAAGCCTCAAGGTATAAACCACATTTTGACTCTCAGAGGCTGGAAACAAACTGGTCCCAAGACATGTAACAGTCCACAGCTGAGCCACCTGGGAGTCAAGTGGCTCTGGCTGCCCTCAAAGACAGCAGCAGGAATTACACAGCCCACTGATCTGGTCATCTATGAACATCCCCATGTGCTTATCAAAGACTTCTGATTTGAATAGGAAGCTCATTCTTTTTCAGGATGATCGCCTCCAGCATCATTAGATGCAAAAGCGGGTACATTAGAGAAGTTGTTCTCATCTGTAACCAAACTCCCATTGACTTCAGTGGGAAATGTCACTCTAACCCACAGAGGATTAGCAAACTTCAAAAAAAAAAAAAGCTAATAAAAAAGCACAAGCTTGAGGGTTTAAATCCTACTGATCTCAGCCAGAGCTGTGAGTATATCAAAAGATATAGAGCCAGACCTCTAGCTTCTCTGGTTTCTTGTCCAGCCCATCTAATCTCATGCATCCTGGGCTCTGCTCTTCTCTACAATTAGACTGATAATTAAGAAATAACAGCATAATATAAATGGATAGTTGCTGGCTAGCACCGTTAACATCAGGGATAAATTGAGCAGTAATCTGCAAAGGATGTTATTGCTATTATAAAAATAAAGATCTGTCTCCCCAGCCAATCAATTCAGCAGATATATACCAACAATCAAATTGTTAAAAATGACTTCTATAAATTACCCCGTCTTCCATCTAATGGAGCTGGAAACAGCTGTGAGACAATTTAGAGCTGATATAACCATACGTCAGGAGTGCTTTTTCATCCTGATGCCTTTCCTTTCTCTTCAAAGCTGTTGTACTGTAGCAAGCATCTTTGTTTAATGCACCCATGTGAAAACAGACTGTATTTCACACTATGGGTTAGCAAAGTAATTTTGGCAGAAACACTCAAGAATATATACATTTAATATGGGTGGAATAATTCAATTTCCTCCCTATTATTTCAGCTACGCAGTTACAATCTCCTTAATTCTTCATTAAACCCTCTGGGCTTGGAGGATGTTGCCGTGTTTTATGATCTGCCATACTTCTTTCAAATGAACACGGAAAGACTCACAGAGGAACAGTTATCATCGTGTGGTTTTTAGCCAGATATACTGGTGATTTCAGCTAAATCAGAGCAATTTAGCACCTTGCTTTGGTCAGAGCAGCGCTAGCGATGCGGCACGTTCAAAGCTGCTGATTGTTGGCATTTGGGCTTAATCATAGAACCTATAATGGGATTTATGGGTGGTACAGTCCTCCTTTCACATCTTCATCCTGGCCAGGCCCCAGTCCAGACTGCTCCAGCTGGAAGCCACCAAGCAGCACTTCTCTGCCTGCAAGTTACTACAAGTGGGATGGTTTCTGGAAGGGACAGAGTGAAATGGATATTGTCCATGGTGGCTATTGTACTGAATTCTTACTGAAACAAATAAGGAAAATCTTGGTTGGGGAGGGTAAAGACCTTGTTGTGGTCTGTGTGGAGCAGTTGCATGGTCAGGGCTCATATCTCAAGGCAATCTGCTCCTGTAAGTTGCAGGGCAAAAGAGCTGATGGCCACTCAGGTGGGTTTTCCCAGTCCCTGGAAAGCACATTGATGGTTGCTGTCTGAGAAGCCCTCATTAAACTCTGATTTGCATCACATATCAAATCCATACTCTGCTTCTCAAGGCCCTGGTGATATTGCTTCTCCATGGCTGTTGAACCACTGCTGCTTTTTGGTGCAGGTAGGAGAACTAATTTTTCTGTCTGGGCACAGTGTATGATAATCCAGGCTCACTAAATGAAATTTGGACTGTGGTTTAATATAAAGGGACTCAGAAAGACCCATAGCTGCCAGCAAGCAGGTGCCACCACGATCAGCTTACTACAGAATGGACATCAGATGGGAATACAGCTGAAACCAGTTAGGTCTAAAATCTCATTTGTGTGTAAATGTGGCTTTTCCTAATTTTTCAAACAGGACGTGTGCAAATGGGATCTGCTCTTTCTGAAGTCGTGCAGCTCTTGTGTTTGTCTGAATTGACTTGGCATAAACCTCGCTTTCAAACCTTAAAATTAGCTCCAACTTCGCTGGCTCTCTCTAGTCTGCTCTACAACTCTGTAGTCTGCTCTACAAACATTTTCTTCTCCCTTGCCTACTTCAATGCCACTTTCAAAAACACTCATTTCCACACGTAACACTCTCCTGGATTTGTCTGCCTTTCCAGCTATCGTCCCACCTCTCTTCACTTCCTTTTATCCATGTACCTCTGCCGTATCCATTTTCCCCCTCCCCGTTTACCCACTTTCATCAAGTATCCTCTATCTCCATGGAAACCACTTTGGAGTGATTCCTACCTGAATGAGTGGCCAAAACCTTGTTTCATTTTCATCTCCCATCATGATCTTTCCCTTGGAGTTCTTGTTTTCTCTTGGCTTCTGAGACTTGCTGTCACCTCTCTGGGTGCTCTCTGAATATTTGTGTCTTTGCAGCTATCCCCTTCTTCCTCCCACTTTTTCCTGTATTTCACAATCTTTTTCTGGGTTTTTTTTACCCATCAACTAGGTTTGTCCAAGGCAGGTTTGTTTCCACTATACATCAATGGCTTGCAGGGATCTGTCTTCTGCTCGCCCGTCCAAATCTTCTGACTTGCATCTTCCACCATCATTCTGAGGTCTCTACGTATTGTTTCATCTAGGGAGCATAAATTAGGTGACTTAGTTATCTGCTTCAGCAGACCTCATTTCACAGTCAGGACCACGTTTATTCCATCATTCATTTTCACCTTTCACTCATCTGCACTTGTTTACAACTTTATTTGAATTTCCACTGGGGCACTTCAGAAGCTGTAGAATTCAGATCGAGCTTCCCAAAGGACTCACTTTCCTCTAAACTCTTTCTATTACCTCTGTTAACTAATATACTTAATAACACCATTCTTTTTCTTACGTTCTGGTTGATTAAACTGAAGATCATGTTTGACTTCCCTTTTCTCCCTTATTCCACTTAATGCTGCAAAAATTCACCCCTCCCTTATTTGTCCTGACAGCTAAATTACCTTCCCACCTTTCCTAAATCAATATGCCACCATCTATCTTTGCTTCATCAATCCCTAAAATTTTGCTATCGCAGCACTGATGACAAGGCACATGTTGTTCCTGGAACAAAGTATGTTGAGATACGCAACCTATGATGAGCAACTCATCACTCATAAGCATCCTGGTCTGCATCCTATATTGCCCAGACCCTCTGGACATACAGAGATGCTTTACTTGCTTTTCATAACTTCTGAGGAGGCCAAAGGCTATAGAGCAGGTTACAACAGGCTTAATTTTCTGGTTCTGCTTGTTATTCTCAGCCAGAGAAAAGCAATCCTGTAATGGATTGCTGATTTCATTGGAAGTGTCCCAGGTGCATCTATTTTGAGCAAGGTACATCACTTTCCTGCAAAACACTCAGTAACTTGTTTTATGATTAGGAGAGTGACAAACAGTAGTAATAATTTCCAATGTCAACTGGCAGAAAGCAGTAGCTCCTGCACGCACTCAATCCAGACACTGTCAGTTATCTCTGCGTGTAGGAGGTGTTTCATACTTAATTCCACCTGGACCACGTTGTTCCCAGAACTGTATTTGCTGCTTCCACAAGTGGGTAATTTAAGTAATAATGGTGTAACCTGGCCAATCTGCCTCGTGACCATTTCAGTCTCCGTTTCGGCTTTTTTTGTCGTCCAACTTTTCCAACATGTCAACCCATCAAAGACGTCTTTCTCGGAGGCGTGCCAAGAGCAGCTGGAGTGGATCAGAAGTGTCAGTGGGATCCTGTTGCCATTAGGCCAGCACAGCAGGTGTACTCGACATGGACATGCTTGATATATTCAACAAAACAGCAGGTGCACCTCACATGAACATAGCTTTAACTTTCAGTGGCAACCAAGCACTTAGGACACCCAGAATAATAGTGGCATGAGAAATTAGATTAAATAAGGAGAAGGAGGAGGAAGACTGATGGCATTCCTGTTTGTTGCAATTGTACATTACGCCAGGGTAATACTGGTTCAGATATCATATTTGATAATACCATTCTGCAGTGTAGATCCAAATGCTAAAAAGCTCACTGATGTGAGTATTTACATTGGCTGACTTGTCTCTATGGGCAGTGCAGAGATACTGGCTTCTCCAAGGGCATTGGTGAGCAGAATCTGAAACGAGGTGCTTTGAGTCATGCACTAGAGAAACTTCTCCTTAACAGAAGCAACCAAAGATTAACTTCCCAGCTTGTCTGGTTTAACGTGGAGATACAGACACCTTGTGAGGAGTGCCTGTTGATAGCACAACCACCGTACGCGTGGTCTGGTCTCAACAGAGATGTATCTGTGTGCAAAGTTAAGCACTCCCGTGTATAATGAAGTGTTCTGTGTCATAACGTGTCATGTCAGATACCCTTATGACCTAGGTTGATCTGATCCAACTTAACAGACCGTGTTACCCTAATGTGACATGCTGGGAACATGTGGCAATCTATATCAGTGCATTTAGCAAGGCAAGGTATAAAATAAAATAAAATAAAATAAAATAAAATAAAATAAAATAAAATAAAATAAAATAGAGCTCTTCTGTTAGTGGCCATTTCTTTTTTCTATTCACAGTTGCAATTGGGGAGGAACTCATTTAGTCAGAACAAAGTGGACATCCCCAGAACGGATGCACAGCTGCTGTATTTCATGCCACGCTACCACCATTTGTTTTCAAAAGCCAAAATAAAGACACAAAGTAAAATTACCTTTGAGAGGAAAAGACAAATGGAGCATTTCCCAGGTGGAGCAACACATTATATCAAGAACCTGAGGTTTGTATCAAATGTGCTATGACAATCCCCACTCAGAAGACATCCCAGTGGTCTTGTTGCTCCAATTGATGCTGTGAATTGTGACTTTTGCTTTGATATGCAATGTATCTCAGTTGCCAGGTCTTTGCTTTAAAGCAGACACATAAAAATAGGGAAAATTGAGTCATTTCACTGAAAAAAAAAATGGCTGGTCTTGGCCTCTTCCTACTCAGCCAAGGATCTGAATTTTGCATGTGCGTAGACAGGAACATGGGAACAAATACCCCAACTCAAACTAAAGGTGTATCTTGTCCAGTATCGTACTTCTGAGAGTAAGCACCCAACCAGACTTCCTTGGTATTCTCTTCCAGCCTCTAGAAATTTGCAGATAATTAATTTTGTGAGTCTTAATTGACATTTTAGTGTTTAATAACTTTTGGTGGGTTTTATCCAGCCATGCTTTCCTAAGCTTCTGGAAAATTTCATCACCCACATCTTGCAGCAATGAGCCATGCAGTTTAACTCTGCCCTGTGTGAACCTTCTCGCCTCTGAACAAGCCACCTCCTCATTTCATGGATGTCCCCTAGTTCTTGGCTTAAGAGAGTCAGTGAACAACTCTTTCCTACTAACTTGCTCCATGACCTCCATCTTTTTACAGATCTCTAATACATTTCTCCCCCTCCCCTTATTTTTTTCCCCATTTCCCCATATACAGGCATAGCCCATGTGATCATTCCTGCTGTTGAAGCCACCCCATTGCTTGTCACCCTTAGAATGACAGCATCATAGAATGGTTTGGGTTGGAAGGGACCTTCAAATGTCATCTGTCCAAGCCCCCTGCAGTGAGCAGGGACATCTTCCACTAGACCAGGTTGCTCAGAGCCCCGTCCAAACTGATCTGGAATGTTTCAAGGGATGGGGCATCTACCACCTCCCTGGGAAACCCTTTCCTGAACCTTCTCTAGCTCCTCTTTATCCTTTCCAAGACCAGGAATCTGGTGTTATACACAGTATTCATGGCATACCGACGGGATCTTCAGCAACATATGATGCTCTGTTGTGTTTTTACACATGCAATACATTCCCACTGTGCTAGTGGAAAAGCCAAACAAAGCAAGACCTAGGAGCTACACAAGATCCTGCATGCTAGGTGGTGGCAGGCCCTTGTTTATATTGGGATCTGGGGCAACAGCATGATCAGAGAGGTTAAGTTCATGACTGATAGCACAAATTAACAGCTAGATAATAGTGGCAATTAGTAAGAGGATGTGAAGATATCAACAACAAACTTGTGGCTGAGGGAACTAAGGACAATAAGATGTCTTAAAAACAAGGCTAATGTAAATATATCAGACACAAATGAAACCTTTCAGATAGGCTGATCAAATTGGTGACTGTGATTCAGAAAAAATGAAGTTTAATAAATATTCTTTTTTTAATAGAAGTCACATTTTGTATTCATATCTAGTAGTGTGGAAATGCTTCTGATTTTAAGAGTAACTAGGAAGGATATTAAACAGCAACTATTAAAGTTGAACATAGTTACATTGACCGTATAACGAGCTCCTAAGAGTATTTAAGAAGTGGGTGTAAAGCTCTCTAATCCATTAAATGTTGATTTTTCAAAGCTCTTGTAGTATTGGGGAGGTTCTAGAGGAGTGGTAAGATTTGATGTTGTACCAATACACTACAGGATAAGGGGGGTGGCCTCGAAATCTTCTGCTCAGTCTGACTTGAGCGGGGGTTAAAATTGTAGAAAGGCTGATAGATATGGACTGCAATCAGTGCTGGGTCTTGGGGAGGTAGGATAATTACATCAATCAATGGGCCTGTGAGGAAAATAGCTCTCATCAAACAAACTTAATTTTTTCACTGCTCTACAAGTTTGGTTGTGAAAGAAGACTGTGTTGGAATAACAGATTTAACACAAGGCTCTGGTAGAAAGGCACTGGAGAGCCGTGTTGTGACAATTGAGGACATGGGCCCTCTCAGATGTCCATTTTCCTCCTCTCTGCAAAGGTGGCTGCCCTGGAGCAGAGCTGATGTAGGCAGTGTGCAGGAATGGTGCTGTCACTGCTCTGTCTCCTTATCAGGAATCTGGTAGGAAGAGCAAAACTACTCCTGGTCACGTTTGCAGATGACTCCAAAATTGAAGAAGTCTATAATGAACGAGCTTGAGTGACCTGGGCTGACTTGAGCCTGCCTGTGCATGGAGTCACCGCAAGGTCGTGCATCCAGTTCTGAAGAGTGTAGGTCATAATTTGAGACATAATCTGATGCTGCAGCCAGTTTAGGGAACAACAGAAACTCACCCGAAGGTGAGCTTACAGTGTGATGCCTTAGCTCTGAGAGAGGATGTGATCCCTGAGTACACAAGGAGGGAGCAGGAATGGAAGAAAGACAACATTTCCTCTTTGTAGGGCATTTGCACGACCATTAGTGAATATCTGCACCCAGTTGTAATGTCTGCGATTTGCAAAGGGTGTTGCAAGGTGATAAGGGTAAAGAAAATAGAAGAACGATGCAAAAAATCTCCCTTACAGTCAGACATTTGAGAAGCATATTCTAATTCCTGTCTGTAAACTGTGTCCTTGCATAAACTCCATTGGCTTTGTAAATGTTGCATCGTAATTTGTCTTCAAGAGACAGGTCCTGGGAACACAGCAGACTCTCCCCATTCTTCCTATTTCCATGCTCCTTTTTGAATACTGACTTCAACTTGGTTGCAAGTCTTGAAATGCTTTTAGGAGCTTGACGCTTTAAAATTTGGAGTATATCTCCATGACTCATTGAAGAGGTCACAATGGAGAGCCCAATATATACTTCTGAAGTGCAGCTCTGAAAAGCCACACTTCTTCTGGTGCTTGATCTGTGAAGCCTATGGTTTTCTTGTACATATCTCCAAGATGCTCTGTTTTACTGTATTGGCAATAATCTGTGTCTGGAAAGTAGTGACAGCAAAATTGTTCCCCTGTTTGGCTCCTGACTTTTCAATTATGTCTGAGTAAGAAACTCCTCTGCTGTGGTTGATTTTTGTTTCTTTACTCATTTGTTGTCCACAAAGCAGAAAAACAGAGCTGCTTCGGGTAGGTGCAGAAAACACAGGGAGAATTTGAACCGAAACAGCCAGACAGCACTGGCCAAGAAAGGCATCAGACAAAGCTGCAGCACCAGGGTTGTATTTGCTAACCCAACAGAGAAGAACACTGTTGAGTCATGAATGAGAGCCTGAGAGTATTGAGGTACACAGCACCCATATGAGAGTCAATAGCTTCTTTCAGAAATCGAGGTGGGCCAAAGCGTCAGAAGGTGAAGAAGACCTGATCACAGGTTAGCAGCTTATGTTTTCTCTAGTGGGCAGAGAACAGACACCAGAAGCTGGAAGGTGGGACCTCTTCCACAGACAGGATTCATGAAGGAGCTGCATGGTGGTGGATCTCAGTGTTTTCCTTCTGTACCTTTTTCCTAGGTATGGAGCTGGTGTTACTTTCCCCTAGGTAGCAAATATGCTTGCAGACTCCAGAATAGTCAAAGTTCTTCCCAAAGCTGGAGGTGGCCTGGCTGTTCAAGCCCTCTCCCAAGCTTTATTATATAGGGTTAGAGTTGCTTTCACATCAATACTGGAAAAAATGTTCTGATGTTTTATGAATTATGGGGTCTGGGGACAGCAAGATGCACTGCAGATTCATATCCAACACTTCCCAGGGTCTGCAAATATTTATTTCTTGGTTTGAACCAGTCACCAAATGTGAAGACACTTTGACCCTAGAGGAACTTGCATTACTAAAGCATAAACCTCCTGCAGGCAGAGGTTTCAAAGATACATCTTAGGGGTGTTGAGCTGCTGTGACTGTCTAAGGGTCTAAGGGTGGTCAAGGAAGAGGGAATGGTGATAAATTTATTCGGCAAACTGACCAAGTTGGTCCCCAGCTCTCCTGGACATCATGCAAAGTCATAAAGAAGCAGCTATGTGTCCAAAAGTTTGTTTCCTACAGATGAATCTCTTGTTCTGATTAAGGGTATTGCCTCACTTTGCCACATACCCTGCCTTGGTGTAAATTAGGATGTCTCTGGTGAAATCAGTAAAGGTAAGAAAACTTCGAGCAGCTGAGCATCTGGCTCATTCATTTGCAGACTGGTTAGGGATTCCTAGAGGTTAAGCATACTCTATAAATGTCAGATGTTGACAGCATTACATTCAGCAGTAATAAACTTCAAGCAGAAGAAAGTTCCCTTAAAATATCAACCTTTCACCCAGCAGTGCTCATTTAAGGGTTTAAAAGATGTTGCACATTACTGGCCCATGAATAATAGCAATGAAAAGGTCAAGCAACCTGTTAGGAAAATCTTACTGCTTAGTGAATGAGCTTGCTGAATCAGAGCCAGTACAAAAACCCAATATGAGAGCTCTGGTTCATTTGTGTCGAGCCTGCCCCAATTCTTGCAGCTAAACCCTGCCCTTGTGAAATCTGAAATGATCTTGAAACCGCGGCGACTGCACAACGTGTCCAAGTTGGGTCAAGCAAAACTTTTAAACCACTTTTATTGACCGGGTTAGCAATGTCTTTGACAAGAATGCTTTGGTCTTCAAAAAAAGTGCCATTTCGTCTCCTCTGCTGGGAAATTTTTCAAAAACTTTTGAAACAATTATTTTACTGGGGGAAAAAACAGCCAAGAAAGAAAAAAAGCTACGGTAGAGATGAGAATACAGAACTGGCCCTCAAAATAAAATTAAAGCCTTTGGGAAAAGGTTTTGTTGGGTAATGTTGGCTTCAAATTTAAACAGGAAAGATTAGATTTTGTTGATTTCTTCATTTTTCCATTGAAAGCAATATTTTAAGAGTAAGTTTTTTTTTAAAAAAGTCAGTTTAAAAGATACAGAATTGGAAGCCATGCTTGCAGGAGCTACGTGGGATCCCCAAAGGTCAGAGATGTCTCCAGGAGTTCCGTGGCTCCCACACAACCACCCTCAGGACTTGTTCATTCGAGGTGTTTAAGACCACCTCTCATCAGCATTTATCTCCTTATTCCTCTCTTAAATCAACTCTCACACTTTTCTGTAGCTACTGTGATAATTATGTCTCCAAGTCTTCATCACCAATGCAGTTCATTGTAGGACAAGGTTCTCCGATAGATAATATTTATTAGATCTTGCAGGAATCTTTTAAGATGTTTGGGTTTAAACTGGTTTAAGTAACATAAGAAGCTGAACTTCAATTCTTAAAAATCTTCCACTGAGTATTTAAAAGCTGAACTAAAGGCAAAAGATTCAAAAGTTGCCCACACACTGGAACTGGGAAACTGTACTTCTCGGTTCTATTGCACCAATTTACATATTTTATTGCAATTTTTATTGTAATTAAAAAAAAATATTTCTATTTTCATTTTATATTCAAAAAAAACCCCACACAATTTGGAAAAATAATCAAGTTAAGTGAAACATTTTCTGACAGAATCTATCTATTCTAAACACTTTTGGAGGCTCAACAACACATTTATTGAGGCTGTTTCATTGAAGCTATGATTGATTAGCTAAGATCTGGGTCAGCTCCACAAACCCATTAAGACACTGGGCCTTAGTGTGTTCATAAAGATTTAGGTACTTATTCAGTTTTGGTTTTGAGCACGTGAATTTGAAATTTAGTAAGGGAGGTGCAGCACACACCACATCTTTCTCTCCCCTCTCCTCTAGATTCCAGCTGTAAATTAAACATCTCCTAGAGCTGGGAAGGTAACACAGGACTCATTTCTCCTAATCCTCTTCTAATCAGCAGACTACTTTAATAAAAATATATTATTTCATACAGATGATCCAATATATTTCGTCCAATATTGCCAGAAAGCAGCATCTCTTTTTTTTTCCCCTGTTGTTTCCAACAGCTAAAGATCTATTGGAAGTAAAAAGTGAGTAAGAATTTACAGCAGGTTTTTTATTTTCCCTGGCTGATTGCAATACACATTAGGTAGGTCAGTGCTGTGCTGTTTAAAAGTTTATTTAATTCACACTGTGATTTCTCCTTGAAAGAGTAAGGGCAAAGTAACCTTTGGATCTTCAAAAGCTCTGGCACTGCTGTGATTACTCCAAGAGAAATTTGTATATTGTTAGGTTGGCAGCAAGCCTTTCAATCCCACAAGAGATTCAGCTAATAGCTCAGGTGAGCTGAGGAGAGCTATGGTTACTTGGATGTTTCTCTACTGTATATCATTAATTAATCTACTACAGCTAGCTCTTTCCGAACCATTGTATATTCCCTGCTTATACAGTCTTATCGACCTGACCCTGGGGAAAATCAATTCTTGTAATCTATCTTATTACATTTAAATATATGTACAGAACCTGATATAGTACAACAGCAGTGGGGATTGAAACAGGCAAGGAAAAATGTCTGGGAAGGAGAAGAAGAAGAAGGAGGAAAAGCAGATAATACATTGATCGTTGGGGTAAGCCCTCCAGATCTGCCCTCATTTAGTTTTTTCCAAATTCACACCCTTGTAAACTAAGAACAAAGTCTTAGGCAAAAGGATCAAATCCATCTCATGCACAACGTGGTGCAAGAACAACCTGGGTACATATGTATCCAGAAACCTATGGCACATCTGACCCTCTTACAGCCTCATCTAAGGATCTTTAAGTCTTACAAAAGTCATAGATTGATAGAATCATTGAGGTTGGAAGAGACCTTCCAGATCATGCAGTCCAACCCCTACCAGCATCCCCACTAACCCACATCCAGACACCTCTTGAACACCTCCAGGGACGGTGATTCCACCACCTCCATGGGCAACCCATTCCCACACCCAATCACCCTCACAGAGAAGGAATTTTTCCCAATGTTCAGAAGTCCTTGCAGTTCATGCTTTTAATTCTTGATGTCCCTGCTGTCTTGGCCAAAATACAATGGCTGTTAAAGCAAACCTGTATTTCTTCATCAGTCCAATAAAAGCTGCATCCTTATCCTGCTTTTGTTGTTACGAAGATCTGTTCTCATATGTAAATGGAACTTGATAGATAAGGTGACCTGAATTTCTACAAAGATTATGCTGACAAATATTAGAAAAGAACGAAAGGATGATCTGAGGATGTGCAGGTTGGTCAGGCTCACTTTAGTCCCTGGAAAAATCATGGTGTGATTCTTCTTGAAACATATTTTTGGGGACATGAAGGAGAATAAAGTAATCAGAAAGCGTTAGCAGAGATTTACCAAGCATAAATCATGCCTGACCAATTCAACCAGGATCTTCATGGTTATGTAGGAGGATAGGAGACAGTGGACACTGAAGCAGGAGAGTTTCAGACTGGGAATAAGCCCAAACTTTGTCATGACGAGACCAGTCAGATATTGGAAGAGGTTTCCCAGAGAGGCTATGGAGTCTCCATCCTCAGAGGTTTTCAAGGTGTGGATGGATAAACCCCTCAGCAACCTGGTCTGATCCCAAGGATGACCTTGCTTTGAGCAGGAGGTTGGAGTACAGACCTCAGGAGGCCCCTTCCAGCCTGAAAGGTTTCCTACTGAAAGTAGGAATTATGTTACATGCAAAAGGGAGATAATTGCTTCTATAGTCCTTATTCTTACTTTTATTAAGTGTGAGGAGTAACGAAACAGACCCATCAAGAGATTAGAAGTTGGTGTGCAGGCAACATAAAAGATCTCCGAAGACAGAGAATGGGTGCAGAGATGCTGTTTTGAAGAACAGATGGAATTTTTTACATGAGCTGATTTTTTGTTTAAAAGCAGTGAATTCCTTAAAAATGCTCAATAAAATCCCTTGAGACTAATCAGCAAGGTAAAGGCAGCTCAGATGGCTCATGCCTGGCCCATTTTTGGCTACACCTCCACTTGAGGAGGAATATGGGTGAGGCTGGCATAGGAAGCTGGATCCAGAAGACCCTTCTTGTGCTCCAAAACCATACTGGGGTACATGAAGGCGGGTGCACATGCCTGGGATTGGGCTAGTGTGCACCTCTACAGGCAAATGACATGAAAACACAATTTTATGAGGGGACACAGGATTTTATGATGGGATAGGCAGCAGAGATGTGTCAGATGGGTGCCTTTCAGCCTTCACCTCTAACAGCTTTGCCCCTCTCATGTGTTTTCCCATCATAAGCCAACTTTAGAGAAAAGGGATAGGAAGATCTAAAAGCCTTCCTTTGGCTTCCTTCCCTCCGACAACAGAGGCAATGACAAATCCGAGATGCTGCCAGCCCTCCTTCAAGGGCTGGATTGATGTCCCTGCCTCGTGGTTAGACCCAGCTGGGAGAAGGGGAATTAGGCCTTGTCTTTCAGTTACTGCTGTTTTGCTCAGGGCCGCACACTGAAGCCTCCCAGCGGAGAAGTCCTTCTTGCCGCTTATAATCTCTGAATTGTATTTGAAAATAAAGCTTTTAATTAAAACTGGCGTTTCTCAGCTTCCCACTGGCAGCCGACATCTGCCTGCAAAGGAATATCCTTTGTGACACTTGCAGTACAGAAGCCCAGCGTTACAGAGAGTAAACTTAATTCTCCTCTCTCCTGCCATCAGAGGAGCTGTGAAAGACGAGCTCCTCAACACTTATGGCCATTAAAGATCCCACGGCATTTCGCAACCGCGAAGGGGTTAACCCCAGTGACCTGGCCAGATTCCAGCTCAAGTCATCTCTGTCTTAAATCCCCCACTCCTGTGGCTTCTTAACGTGCCATAATCTCCTTCCCTTCCCTCACTCTGTCATTACTGGGAGCTGTGGATGCAAAGAGTTAAACAGCTGCTCAGGTGGCCTGAAGGTGACAGCATTTGGTAGATGAGTCCTTCCACGTGCACCCTAAAATAATGCCACAGCAGCTCTTCCAACCCCAACACGTCGCCCTGATCTGAAGAGAAACCTCACTAAAAATTCCATGCCCAAAGCAATATTTAGGCAGAGTCTTCAGCACTTGACATGGACCATTTCAAATGCTATAACCCAACTATTTCCATATCGCTGTCTGTATTATCTCACTTAATGAACATTCAAGGATGTCGAGAGTCTTAACAGTATTGGCAAAGTTCTTTAAGGACTTCAACTGCGCAATGATACAATTGAATCCTCTTATGACATCTTTTAAATCTGATGGGAGTCTTTTTGTGTTTTAAGTGAGGATCTTGACATGTAAATTAATTTTATTATCCCTCTTTCTCTAGGGCTCCTGGTTTTTTTTCCTCTGCTCACATGTACTCTGATGTGGGTTAATCGGTTCTTGTCCTTCCCCCTGCAGCAGCCTGCACTTCAGGTTTTTATCTACCAGATCTGTCATGTGCTGCATAATCCCGGTGAGGGAGAATGGGGAGAGGGCAGATTGAAGTGATTTATTGACAATATCTCTGATAGTCGCATCAGAGGTCTACGCAGGGAGTTTTACAACACGTTCCATGAAGTCCTGAAACTCCATCAACCAAAAAAAAAAACCCAGGTGAGGAATGGTGAAGATTCAACACCAGAAGATAAAAATCAAAACCACTTATCCTCCAGCACTGGCAATCCCAAAGTGTCATTGAAAGTCAAGGAAAAACAGTAAGTAGAAAACAAGTGTGGCCTCAGGAGTTTGTTCATAAATTTACACAGCAATAGCACTGCATGTTCTCAAAAATGGAATAGCCTCAAATGAGATATTAAAACTCAGAATCATCTCTGCTAATGTATCATTTCTGTCTGATACAATCGAGATTACCCTGTAGATATTTTATGTTGTTAGCAGCTTTTTTCCTCCCATCATTAAATATTTAACAGTTCTAATTTATCACTTTAATATTGAGTTGTTTTGGCTTAGGTGCTTGGGCCATGAACTGAATTGAACAGATGAGAGGAAGCTGTGCATGGTTATCAGAGCTGCTTACTGAAGAAGGATATGGGGTGCTTGGATCTCCAGTGCCTTGTACCACACATGGTCACTTACATCAAGGGAAAATGCATTCAACACCCCTCTGGTGGACTACTACCTGCTCTGCCCATGATGACTATTTACATTCTGCAAGCATTTGAAGCTGCAGTAAGAGATCAAGGTTTCAGTGTCCCAGTTACTCTATGGACATAAGGAATGGAGGGAGCATCCCAAAATACGAATGGGCAGATGGTGAAATAAGGAAAGTGCCCCAACATCTCAGGCCCTGTTCAATGCCCTGTGTGTTGCTGAGTTCTGCTTTGGTGCTAATGTATAATGCAAGGCAGGCAAGGCTGATGAGTGCCCTGTAGTGGGGTTTATCTGCCCCTCTGCTCCTCTCTGTGAGACCTCCGCTGCAGTGCTGGGACCAGTTCTGGAGTCCCCAACACAAGAAGGACATGGAGCTGTTGGAGAGAGTCCAGAGGAGGCCACGGAGATGCTGCAAGGGCTGGAGCAGCTCTGCTCTGGGGCCAGGCTGAGAGAGTTGGGGGTGTTCAGCCTGGAGAAGAGAAGGCACTGGGGAGACCTTGGAGCACCTTCCAGTGCCTGAAGGGGCTCCAGGAAAGNGGTGCCCAGAGAAGCTGTGGCTGCCCCTCCCTGGCAGTGTTGAACGCTGAGTTGGCTGGGGCTTGGAGCACCCTGGTGTGGTGGGAGGTGTCCCTGCCCATGGCAGAGGGGTTGGGACTGGATGGTCTTTAGGGTCCCTTCCAATCTGTACCATTTTATGATTCTATGATCAGACTTAAGTACCCAAATTTAGACGTCTACATCAAAGCTCATCAGCCCAGATTCACCTTATCTTCAGTGGAAAGCAAAGGACCCATCCAGAGGACAATATATCACATCTGTCTACAACAGGTTAAATTAATTTCTCTGAGCAGGAATCTATTTCCTCTGTTGTCTTTGTGGTGGAGCATGGAGATACAGCACTCAATCCATTTCTGCATGTCTTTTTCATTATCTGAGCAAAGATAACCCATCTGTCTTCTGTATCAGAGCAGAGCCTCTGCCAGTGGCCAAGCTCTGTCATTGCTGCATGACTCTAAGCCAGACAAAATCATTAGGAGTCATTCCTGCCTTAGTTTCATTGGTCACATTTGTCTAGAAAGCCCCATAATCTTGTTCAGCCTTTTCCCTTAAAAGACATTTCACTGAGGTTATGTTTTGGTGATGGTGACTGTTTGACTGTGGCTGATTTATGGCATTTTTAATCGAGCCAACTTCACTGTCCTCAAAGAAAGATGTTGGTGTAGCAGATCCGTGCTGGACCTCACAGCACACTGAGAAGCAGCACCAGAACAGATGGACTCAGGTACACCAGAAGCTGGGGGTGGTAACTCAGAGCCATCATCGGTCGGTATTAACAGTGCCAAGGAAAAACTGAAAGAATGTAATCATCATCATCATTCCAGGAATACCCAAACCTCTGAAATCAGGTTAGAGATATTTTATGAAGCATCAAAAGGAACCATTCTGTGATGCTGTTTAGCAAACTGGCTGAGACTAAAGACTGCTTTCATCTTCATCCTCAGAGTGGGTCATCATGGAAAGGGATGGACTTCACCTGGCTGTGAGCACTGCTGCTAAAAATTGTCTTAGTTACAGTGACTCTCAGTGATTCAGCTGTGAATCACTAATTGTGAAGTGAACTTCTGGGAGGTCAACTATGGGTCTGATGTGCCCCTTCAGATGCCAAACCAGCACCTCCAAGTAGCCCTTTACAGCCAACTGCACCAGAGTGAGAGAGAGCATTTCAAAACTGAAGCAGTATCATATTTTCTTGGTGTCTTTCTTGGATCTCTGTGTGTTAATCAATGCCTACAGGTAGTGCAAATTGATCCTATCAATGCAGAGGATCAAATATATAAACAAAATCAGGAAATCCTGGAAAAGACTCGACCACCTCTACCAGTGATACCTCCTACTGAGTGGACACATCTGCAAAAAGAAAATGTCCCTCCCTATTCAACTGCAGTTTGAGGTCCCCAGACAGCAAATGTGATAGGAGTGGACATCTCCCCATGAGATCTGATGCTTCAGGTCTTTCAATGAGGGTCATTTAATTAATTCAGGTGCTTCCTGCTGCCATCAGGATGTTCTGCATTCAGAACATGGCTGCTCTATGCACATGTTAGACAACTATTAAAAGATTAGAACTGCAGTCCAAATTTCTATGAAGATCTGAATAGGCAGGATCCAAGTTGTATGGAAGAAATAAAAGTACAATCAGCATTTGAACTCCCAACTGGAATGCAGTCACAGGGTCTAAACCTTTCCACAAGCTTGGTCACCTGTGGATGTAGCACCATTCACCTCTGCAAGTCCCCTGTGACTGACTGGCAGTGAAGATCAGAAAGGAGGACAGTCCTCAGACTGCTTTGTGAGACAGAAAATGAATGTTTGAGTGCAAGTTGTCAAAACCTTGGTTACAAGGGAGTACACACTTGGTCTTGTATTTCTTTTCATTTACCTGTAGAAAATCTCTGCATAACTCACTGCAGAAAAAATGTCCTTACAAGATTGGACTGAAAAGTGGACCAAGAGCTGAGCCAGATCTTAGATCTCCCTCAGATTTTACATTTTACATTTTAAAACTGAGTCTCCAGATTCAAACCTTCCACTGCTCTAGAGTCTGGGCTGAAACTGTCACCTGGTAAATATGATTTTGGCCATCAGTAGCAGAAGGACACAGGCTTCGTGCTCTCCCAACACTGCAGGATCTCAGAAGGGCTCTGGGCTTGCCGTGCCGTGAGCTGGGTGTCTCTGTGGTCACAAGTGTCCTAATGGCCAAGGGCCTCATGCCTGACCTGCCTGAGCTCAGCATTGGGGACATCCCACATGGCCAAGAGCTGCTGCCCCAGCAAACACCAACCCTTTGTGTGCCCAGGCTGGAGCTGCACAGCTCTGCCACCGGTGTTGGGAAGCAGGGAGAAGGGAGCAGGTGATGGGGAAAGGGGGTCTGAAAACATCTTCAGGTGGTCCCAAGAATGAAGAGGAAGAAACCTCACCATGGACATCACACTCTTGCCAGGGAAGACCTCTGGGTGATGATGACTTGTAACCTTCTCCCTGATTGTGGCTGAAGGAGACTGAGCCTGTCACCCCTGGGATGCAGAGGGACACTGGCAGGGGGAGCATCACACCAGAGGTAAAGGGTAGAGTCTAAGAAGGGGTTTTTGTATAAAAAATTAAATTACATTATTGATGAGACTTTAAACACATTAGTTAGGAATTTTGGAATATTAGACTTGCAAATTATTAATAGGACTAAGAAATTCTTGGCTCCATTGATATTGCATATTACTCACACACACACCCCCACAACAATAATGGAAGGAGAATAAGATACTCTGGGTGTTTGTTATCTTAGGGCTGAGATCTCATGAAGGCACTTGGAGTATAATTTCTAGCTCTGAGTTGGCTTTGAATTTAGCCAGGTACAGATCCAAAGATATCTTCAAGCATCTGTCTTTGACTTGACTTAAGCAGTGATATGAGCCCCTCATCTCGCTGAGCAAAATCTTCTACTATGAGCAACCACCTTATTAAGAAAATGTTCACCACCAAATTTTCCAAAGGGAATTAACCCCCTCTGCCACCCCTTTTACATCTAAGCAGCACCCTGGGCTGAATAGATGCAGGAATTTTCCTGTCCCTGGGAACAATCCTTCCCTGAGAACATAACCCCACAAACTATAATTTGGCTGCCAATGACATCTCCAGCATAATCAAGTATTGACTTAATTAGAAATCCTTTTAAGTGATGCACAGGGAGAAAAACACATTCTTTTTCAAAGTATTCCTCATTTGTAATTATTATTTCACTTGTGAATCTTCCACACTCCATTGAAAGTGCCATATGGAAAACAAATTAGTTTGCTACAGTGACTAATGTTTACTGCTACTTCTGCTCTGAAGTTTTGGGCCAAGTTTTTAAATCATCAGTCCTTTCCCTGGCAAAACTGCCAGTGAAATTGGTCTGCGTGATCAAAGTCTGGGTATAAGTAGAAGCACCACTCTAGGAAATGGCAGAACGTCCCACCTGGTCACTAAGAGTAATCCAGGAATTTAATAGCAAGCAGTTATTTATTTAAGCCCTTGCCTAAAAACGTTGCATATGCAAAATATGCTGGAACTGAAATGATGCTGCTCTCATTGAGAGAGGAACAATATTCCCTGGCTGCATCGTGTGGCTGATTGTGGGGAGCTTCACGATCTGTTATGAGCTTCACAGCCTTGCAAGTCATTTGCACCTTTCTTTAGCTCAGTCTCTTCACTTGGAATAATATAATACTTAGTCCTGAAATATAATTTGCTTAATTATCCTCTTGTACTACACCTGTCACTCCAGTCTCATATATCTCCCCTTCACGTGGCTGTTCCCTGATCCTCCAGGATAACACCCAGTGCGTTTTTTCCTCGCAGCATTCTTCCCCTTAATTTCACCGAGTGTAGGCGTTGCTTTTACAGAAAATAGTGACTTTCAGGGTTAGCCTCCTTCCTTTTTTTTTGAAGACTGGCCTCAAGTTGGATTCTCTCCCACCTTCTGCTGCTTTCTCAGTGTACTGTGTACTGTTTCCAAACAGTCAGGAGTACAAGAAATCCATTTGTTGTGAGCGATTCGCCTTATACCGCATATATGCTCAGGTAGAAGTCCTTAGCTCCCCTTCCAGCCATGTCCAGAAGGTTACCACAATCACCATAAAAGGTGGGATTTCTCTTTTCTTTTCAAATGAACACTCGAATTCTGTGGGATTGGAAGGGGCCATCTGGATATGAGCGCATAAAGTCGGCAAGAATTTTTGGCTCCTCTGCTCTGGGAATTTAATGGGAGTTCTGATTAAAGTTTCTATGGCTGAGTCCTGCATGAGCAAGTTCTGTTTGTAATGGCCATATGGAATTCCCACTGGTGAGAGCTCATCCGGAGGATGCCAGTAGGATCTGTGTTTTAAAAAATAGTGATTGGTAATGAAGATCAGAAAGAAGAACTCAGGGAGGTGCAGTAAAACACTAAGTCATCCAAAGATAGAAGCACAAAGTATCAAAGAGTTTGGGAGCTGCTTAGGACTAAGGTCTTCAGGCTTTGGACTGTTTGTATCATTATTGGGTATTATTTATTAATAATAATCTATCTAATCAACTACTTAGAGGACAGGACAGTTGCAGCAGTAACTCTGTTAGCCAAAATTATGAGTGTTTCAAAACACCATCTGTTGATGGTTACCTCTAAGCAATGAAAATAGAAACCACATTTGCATACTGGTTGGCTGTGGAGCACCTCCAGGACTCTGACTGAGGGCACGTTGCTGGGCATAGACTTTATGATTGATAAGACAATTTCTTCTTACTGTTCCCATTAATATCTGTATGGACCTCCTGGCTTCTTCTTCTGCAATGTCAAAAAGACTCCAATACTCTCGTCAGCTACTGCATCTCTCTAGTACGCAGTCATTTATTTACTTACTCTAAATAGAAATATAGGACAAAAATGTTCCCAATTATCACAGGCAACCACATCATATGGAGTGGAAAGTACCCCACTGCTACCACCTCAGCAATCTTTGAAATCACAGGAGATATATAAATTTAAGCTTTCCAGCCAGGACATGAAAATATAGGACACAACGTACATCTTTTTACCAGAAAACACTGTTAATGTTGCAAAGTAAAGCACTTGAAAATTAGGGAATGCCAGATTGATTGTTGCCATGGAGAAGTCCTTGAGAGCATTAATCACTGCCTTGAGAGTTGGGTTTGAATAGTGTGCAGGAAATAAAGCATGGGGCCACACACGGAACCACAACGTGGAAACAAAACATCGCAGAGCTGCTCATTAAACGAACACCATTATCCTGTGCACCCAAGGTAGGAGTCCTGAAAAAAGAAACCGTGCAGGATCGTGTCATTAACATTCTGCCATCATGCATATGCACAGCAAATGATCTGGGAGCTCGCCAACACATCTGAACTTTTGAGTGCTTGGCTATGTAACATCCTTCTTTCATGCTGTTGTGTTTGAAGGCAGGCACTCCACATTTTTCCTAGGAAAGAACTGAGTTGGCAGAAGCTAGGTCATAGCTCGTACTACTTCATTTCAGCCCCAAGTTCCTCATTTAGGGGGGAAGGAGCGCAATGCTCAGACTACAGAACACAGATTTAAGAGATTTGGGTCCTCGCCAGCCATGTCCTGGCTGTAAAGCAGGTGACCTCTGTCCCAGGCCTCCAGTTGTGGTCCCCTTTAGGGGAGGAGACCTTGTGGAGCACACAATGGAGCTGGAAATAAAAGCATGGAGCAGGGACAGGACAAGGGTGTGCATCAGACTAGGTGTCTAGGATGTTCCATGCTAGAGTGCATCTCCCCAGGGTGTAAATGCTAAGGACCCCTCACCTCTGCCATGAGTGTGTTATGTATTCTTCAGCAAGACCCTCTCCTGCTCTTTACATCACTTTTTCTATCTGTAAAAAAGGAATAATGGTGCTCAGCTTTCCAACGTCTTTGCAAGCAGTGAGCAGAAGGATATTTAAGCTCAATATGTTCTATGGATGTATTTCTCGATGTAAATTAAAGTGTTTTCAAAATACAACCTGCATTTTGGATGGCCATCTTTGTTTCTCTCTCCCTGCTTTGTTACCTATTCCCTATTTCAATTGATTAAAAAAGATCTTGCTCTTTCACTGCCCTCTGATGTGAATATTGGCTGCCCTTTACTCACCACTCAGCTTTAATATTCCCAAATTTTATTAACCAGTTATTTACAAACTGCCAAATCAAACAGATTAGCAAGCAAGACTCAAAACAAGACAAAAGATCCTGTGTTACTCTCTCACTGGGTAAATAATCTGCTTGGGTCATGTATAATTAATCAATCTGCTATTTCACAGAGGACTCAGCCATTCTTGTCCATCCTGGCAAATAACACAGTACTCTGTATTTTGCTGTGATTGTCTCTGTCGCACATACAAGCAGTTGACTGCATGCTTTCTTCCAGAAAGGAAAAGAGCAGATTTAACAGAATGACATTCTGGAGAAGCTGGAGACCTCACTGCACGACCTTGAGACCACTGGGGTGTATGAGTGGTACATTAGAGGTAAAAACATTTCCCAAAGGGGATTGAACATCTGTGGACCTGTGGTATGATCAAGCATTGCCCAGTACTTGGCCACAACAGCCACTGTGTACAGAAACATTAATTTGAAGTTGGTTTATTGTATCTTAATAAGAATCTGATTAGGAAAATAATTTAGGCATATACTTAATTCTAATGACCTGGCTAGATTCATGAGGAACAGCTGGGGGAGCCGGGGGTGTTCAGCCTGGAGAAGAGGAGGCTCAGGGGGGACCTCATGGCACCCTACAACTCCCTGAGAGGAGGTTGGGGTGAGGGGGGGGTCGGTCTCTTCTGCCATGCCCACAGTGAAAGGACGAGAGGGAACGGCCTGAAATTGCAGCAGGGGAGATTCAGGTTGGATATCAGGGAAAATTCCTTCCCTGTGCGGGTGATTGGGGGTGGGAATGGGTTGCCCAGGGAGGCGGTGGAGTCACCGTCCCTGGAGGTGTTCAAGATGTGTCTGGATGTGGCGCTGGGTGCTGTGGGTGAGTGGGGATGTAGGAGTGGTTGGACTGGGTGATCTTGAAGGTCTCTTCCAACCTCAGTGATTCTACAATTCTTAGATCCTATGATCTGCTGATATAGGAAATAGCAGGACCAGCAAATGCAAGTGTTCCTTTTCAAGGTTATGCCAGCAACTACCAAAGTTCTTTTTCACTTTCATTCCCATAATCTTCTTTTGTGCTCCTTTCCTATTTTAAGATCATCATGGAAGGGCCAATATGGGACCACTGTTCCCTCTCTGTTCAATTGAGTCAAACCGAGCAATGGATCAGAGATACTGTACTGGCAACTGCTCATGCTGAATGTCCTGATCTCCAGTGGAAGGAATAATACTCATCAGAAATTGGTATGGCAGGTTGCTTTGAGGCATCTGAGGCTCAGCCAGCTCACATTTCTGGAAATCACAATTTCAGAATAGACTGGCTGAGGTGTTTAGCGCAAGCAATGAGATAGTGCAGTTCCCCTAATTACACCCTGTTGCTTCCATAGGATGCCCCCAATCATACCTGAGCAGGTACTTGACTTTTCAAAGCACTATGAGAGTCCATTCCTTGTCTTGGTCTTCCATGTGCCCATGATATACGGATCAGTTGATGATTTTGAAGTCCTAAGCAGCTACAGGTGTCATTTTTTTAACACCAATGGAAGTCAATAGATAATCTCCTTCGACCTCCTGCCATGATGTTTCATTCACTTACCGATAAATTCCACCTCTCTGAAGCAGACACTGTATTGGTATCATAGAATCATAGAATCATAGAATCATTCTGGTTGGAAGGGACCTCCAGGGTCATCAAGTCCAACCTTCATCCCATCAGATTCCTAACCATTAGACCATCAGACCATGGCCTCAAGTGCCTCATCAACCCGTTTTTTGAACACCCCCAGGGACGGTGACTCCACCACCTCCCTGGGCAGCCCATTCCAGTGCCCAACCACCCTCTCAGGAAAGAACTTCTTCCCAATATCCAACCTAAACTTCCCCTGATGGAACTTGAGGCCATTTCCTCTCGTCCTGTCATCAGCAATTCGGGAGAAGAGACCAACACCAGCCTCACTACAACCTCCTTTTAGGCTTGAGGCAGGAGACAGAGGATTTCTCTGTTCTTTTGGGTTTGTCCCAATGCCTTGCTGATCTGTCTTGTAAATTGAATTTCTCCTCTTGTAACACCCATCCTCTGTTACACCGTCTTCTATTAGATTGAAAAGCTCCAATATTTTCTCTTCATGAGAGTGCTTAAGCACTATAATCAAATAACCCATCAGTCATCTTTTTGTCAAGACAGAAGCACTGAACTCTCTGACTCACTGTCAAGCTTTATTCTAACCACTGAATCGTTTCCTGGGCTCTTATTTGCACTGCATCTACCTCTAGAATACTTTTACATTTTTGGGGCAGAATGCCATTACTGGTGTCACTCATGCAGTATTCAGAGGGAAATTCACCTCCTTAAATGAGTTGCTCTTCTCCTGAATTGTTTAATCTCCTGTTTAATTATTATGGCACTTTAGCAACTTAGCTGACAGCCTCTTTGAAAATTTACTATTGGAAAAGCAAACAGTGCAAATGGAATACCCTGGATGGCAAATAGAGGACTTTCCCTCGTTGACTCCCACAGACTATGTCTTGTTTAAAGCTCCTATAATGAGATGAAAGAAATACAGGCACATTTCAATTAAAGAGCTATGATCTTTTCCCCAGGGAAAACTCTTCGAGAAAATTGTGTAAAGAAAAAATCTGACTGCTACTCAATTTTGGGTTTGGGTGTATGAAATTAAGTTCTCTTGATGACTGAAATATTTCTTGCTTTAGCTGATTTGTAGTGAAATGATGTTGGTCCTTTTTCCTTCACTAAAGCTTAGGCCATTGGATTTAACCAAAAGTTTACCTTTCTCCTAAAGATCAACCATAACACCGAGGCTGGTTCACTTGGCATTAATTGCCCCATGGAAATGACTGCAGGAAGGGTTTCAATGAAGTCAATATCCAAGGTTGCTAGGTATTGCTTTTTCTTTTTAATAGCAACCTATTGATAGTGACCTTCCAACTCTGAAGAGTTTTGCATCCATCCTGCATCATTTTTAAGTCACATCCTGCACCATTTTTGATTTTCCTTACTTAGTGTATGAGAGTGCTGTTTCACACTATGTTGAACAACACGTTGGATGTGCTGGACAAGCTGTATTATAGTGGGAAAAGAAGTCCCTTTTAGTAACAGTGGGGGTGATGTCCCAATATGTGATGACTCCTCTCACGTCCGCTGGAGGAACTGGGGATGGATGGGATTCAGGACAACAGCAGTGCTGAAGTAGAAGGATCTCCCCATCTTACGACTACATAAAGAGACAGGGCACAGTGAAATTTTCACTACAGGAGGGTGAAGACTGTTAGTATTTGTAACCAAGCACCTTGAATTTTTTCTGAACCCTTTTGCTACCTTGCTGGGGGATAGTAAAAGACTGCCCCATCCTGTATGACCTCTGAGTTTTCTCTAAGTGCACCTTCAAGGAGATCCTAGCTTTCAGAGTTGAAAAGCAATCTAATCTTTCCTCTCTCTTCTTCCTCTCTTGTGCCTGTTTCATGCTGATCAGACCATCTCTGGGCTAAGGCTGAGCTCCTCAGCAATAAAGGGTTTACATGTCACTTTGGATGTAGCCTACAGCAGACTCCAGGTCCCCTTGGACAGCCTCTCCCTCCAAGTTTAGGCTCCTGCATGTCTCTATGAAGCTCACATCAACCACGCTGTTGTTTCCCAGTTGTCCACTCTGACCACTGTGCAGAACGTGACTGGTCTTCCTAGGTGCTGAGGAAGCACAAATAATAAACAAGAATATCAGATGGGAGTTCTCCAGAGAGGAATTGCACATTTCAGCCCAAAACAAGTTGAGGGAAGGAGGAAGGTGTCTAATGATGCGGTGGAGGAAGAAGCGAATATTAACTGAGATTACTTCAAATCTCTCACTCTCTTCAGATGGAGCAGAAAGGATAGATAATGATCAAAAAAACTGCTTCTGAAAATGCAGCTCCCAGCCCTTGTGACTCAGGCACCAGCGGAGCGAGGCCAGAGAGACTATCAATGCTAAGTCCCCGAGTCCTTGATGCTCTCTGCAGGAGGCACTTGAATGTGTCCAAGATGATGCTACAGCCCAGCCAAGTTTTCTGATGAATAACTCCATAGGGGGCAGAGGCCTGTTGAAGGTCATGAAACGTTTCTGCTGACATTGATGTTAAATACGAAATCCTTTTGCTTTTGTACTGAAGCAGCTGGAACCCAGCGATGTGCCACAGTCCCTGGCACTCGTGTATTCACCAAGGCAATTGCAATGAAGCCAGGCACAGAAGACCACCTCTGACAGGCAACCCCCTGTCTTCAATGACCACCTGAATCCAGGGATCTCTTTGTGGCATCCAGTACAATCTGTCTGAAACTCTGTTGTAAACCTCCGCTAAGCAATTAATTTCTGCAGTTCCTCAGACCTTTCTGTGTATTAAAGAGATAAGTTCTGGGGAAAAAAAGACACAAAGTGGAAACCAAAAAGGTTCCTTCTTTGCTCTGTATTACCAGAAGCACCTTAATTTGTTAAAACCAGATAAAACTGAATTTTTATTCTTCCACAGGCTTTTAGAAATTGAAGTGTGGTGAGGTTCTGCCCTATGCTGTGCCAGATTTGAAGACTGCTCTGCATGTCCAAACTTGTTTGTTTTTTCCAAGTATTTTTGTGAATCTAATTTTTAATCCTGTGACTTTGTCACATTTATACTATAACCTAATAAACTTGATTTTTGCCACCAGTAGGAGAAGACCATGGGCACTGCACTGACCTGACACTGCAGAGTCTCAGGAGGTCTCTGGGCTTGCTGTGCTCTGAGCTGAGTGTCCCTGTGATCAGAAGTGCCCCATGGCCAAGGGCCTCATGCCCAACCTGCATGAGCGCAGTGCTGGAGACATCCCAGATGTCCAAGAGCTGCCACCTTGGGCAGACACAGCTCTTTGTGTGCCCTGGCTGGAGCTGGGCAGCTCTGCCACCAATGCTGGGGACCAGGGAGAATGGAACAGGTGATGGGGGAAGGGGGGGATGAAGATACCCCAGGGGGGACACCCAAGGTAAGAAGGAAGAAACCTCACTATGGACATCACACTCCTGCCAGGGAAGACTTCCAGATGGAGCCGACTTGTAACCTTCTCCCTGATTGTGCTTGAGGGACACTGAGCCTGTCACCCCTTGGGATGCAGAGGGACACTTGGCAGGGTGAGACTCACCACAGATAAGGGGTAGAGTCTAGGAAGTCTTTTTGTGTAAAAAATCAAATTGTATTATTGATGAGACTTTAAAAGCATGACTTAGTTTGGACCATTTGACTGCTACAATTTATCTGGACTAATAATAAATCCTTAGCTCTACTCATGAGGTGTGTTCTACTATAGTCCATAACATGGATCTCAGTGTAACGGCGTCCCAAGCCTGTCATTACCACTGCAGGTGATGAGGTTTTTCCTCATAGTTGTCTTCATCGAAAGCATCGTGAGTGCAGGCTTGCTGAGAGCATTGCTGCAAGTGCCTGAGCTGTCAGGAGGGACTGAGCTTGATTCTTTCAGCATAGACATTTGCTTGAGTAATTACATTAGCAGTGGAAGGCTGTTAGACCACTTAATTTTAGGCACATAACTGAGATGTCCTCTTTAGCTATGCAGTCACCTTGTGTTGTCTCTGTAATTGATGAGAAATCATCTCTAAAGGTACTCCAGGTCTTGGGTGCCTGAATGAAGCTTTGTTTGAGTTGAAGACCAGAGGACCATCCTCTAGAGGGAGATGTGAGCTGTGACTTGTGATTGTGATTGTGTTTTTGAGAAAACTCAAAACTATCCAGTTACAGAGTGACAATGGGCAGAAAGCTATAGAGAGTTATAGAGAGGCAACGGGCAGAAACTGATGCACAGGGAGTTCCACCTGAACATGAGGAAGAACTTCTTTACTGTGCGAGTTCCTGCACACTGGGACAGGTTGCCCAGAGAGGTTGTGGAGTCTCCCTCACTGGAGATATTCAAGAACCATCGGATGCAATCCTGTGCCATGTGCTCTAGGATGACCCTGCTTGGGCAGGGAGGTTGGACCAGATGACCCACTGTGGTCCCTCTCAACCTTATCGACTGTGATTCTGTGACTTCTGGAATGTTCTTGCACACCAAGCTCCTGCAGATTCTAAACATCAGCTGTCTTCTGGGCTGTACCAGAGACACCTCAGGCTTGGTTGGAAGAGTAATTCCGTTAGGTGAAAGCAGTAGCAGGTTGTGGTCATGAACTGGGTGGATGAGAGCGACCACAGGCTTTGTACTGTGCACTTCTGTTGAAATCATTTAAAAAATCCACTTGTACGAGATACTCCAGACACTCTGAAATGTTGTCAGGTGCTCTCCAAACAGAAAAGATATTTACATGGCCTATAAAACTGAGAATAAAACTGAGGTATAGAAACCTTTCCATGTGACTCATCTTACCAGCCACAGTGGAAAGAATGAACAGGGAGAGCAGTCCAAAAGCAAAGCATAGCCCAACAGTTGTGCTGTCCAAGGGAGAGTTCACCTCCTTCCACCACACACTCGGCTGTGTCTGGATTGCAGATGTTCCTCCATAACAAATGCTCTAGCAAGTAGTTCTACAAATGATAACTTGATTTATTTCTTTTAAGTGACCACTGTGGTTCCCTTCAGTACACCTGGGTTGTGCTAGGGAGTGAGGGAAGGCAGGGAAGTATTCTTAGCTTATCTCTCTGTCGGCTCCTGCTCTTGCTCTTCAGGTAGACTCCAGCTCAGAAACTCCTGAGGTGGCACAGGGCAAGGGGTGCAGGTGGCACACGTCTGGCACCTTTGAAAACCAAGCCTGAATTCTTGTCAATCAATAATCTTTACATGTACAAATGTTTTTAAGGTAGAATCCTCACTGGAACAACTTTTCCTGGCAGGGATTCCAGACAAACCCTCTCGTGGTCTGCAGGAGGTCCCTTGGCTTTGGACTTTACCTTTTTGTTTTGGTGTATCAGTTCTTCCCACCGTGGGATTTCTGTTTTTCAGCTTTATACATCAGAATATACAGAAATAATTTTGCTGTGCCTTTGTGCTTGAAGGTCTTTTTTGCAGTGCTTGGGAATTCCGGAATTATTCGCCCAGTCATTGCTTGGAATTGATCAAATCAGGTGCTTCTTTTTGACCCATTCAGTCAGTGAGGAAGGCTGAGTACATCAGGCAACCCAGATAAGATGGGTTTGGGAAAGAATTTTTATTGTTCCAAAGATTTAGTATTCAGACATTATAGACTTGAGTAAATTCTAATTGTGTTTCTAACTCTGCATTTAATAAATGGACCGTGGAGAAGGGGAAAAAAAGAAAAAAGGCTGTGAGCAGTGGGAGGGAAAACAGGAAATGAGACCATGAATCAAATCTGGTCTGGGAGATGACAGTCAGGCTGACTACAAATTCTGCAGCTCACTTGCTGCTGATGTGAACCACACCGGTCAGATAAAGTCTAACAACATAAATAATCACGTATTAATATGACATAATATTAATATATTATGTTTGGAACTTCACAGGCAAATCTGAGGGTCCTGAACTGCACGGTGTGCATTAAGTGAATAAGACCTGCAATTGCTTCCTGTGGCTACTGCTGCACGGCAGGGAATGCAGGCTGTCCTCTGTGCAGGGATCTCCGGGGTGATGTATGCAGCCAGAATGCAACATTCAGTGAGATGGCAGACTCTGCAGCTGATCTCAAGGAAGCAGTGGTGGTTTGCAGGTACCACACATCACATGGAGCCATCTCAGATGCCAACTAGAACTCCAGCCTCAGTCCTGCAGTGAATACAATGAGTTGAACTCATTTATTTTATTTCTTCTTCTTAGAAAAAGAAGAATAATTCATCATTATTCATTGATCCGGTTCTTAACCTTAATGAGTCAGGAAACCAAACCCTGCAGATAAGAGTCCATCAACTGGTAACTGCTGCTGCTAAGATGTGGCAAAATTCAAGCATGCTCTTGTCTCGAACTAGTCAGAATAAAAATGGACTGTGAAAAGTGAAGCAATGATTGAAGCATTGATTCTGACATGAGTTGTGAACCTTCAGCCTCTGCAGGAGCTGAACTGGGATTGATAGGGAAGGTCTTCAGCCCTGAAGGTATTTAAAGGACCTGTAGATGTGGTGCTTAGGGCTATGGTTTAGTGGTAGCCTTGGCAGTGCTGGGTTAGAGGTTGGACTTGATGGTCTTAAAAGTCTTTTCCAACCAAAACAATTCTATGATCTAAAATTTAAACAACCAGGCCTTCAAATACGTTTGAGAAGCTCATTTTGAGGAGTTTGATGGTTTAGCTTGATTTGCCCTGCAGTTATAACAAGTACTGAAACGTGTGCCAATAGCACCAAGAGAAGCAGGATTTGGCACACCAGGAATGTCCTGAAGATACATTATTTATTTACACATGAAATGTTACATGGAAGGCACTGCAGACTGTTGCCTTCAACAGGAAAGAGTCATTTCCAGATTTTTGAGAACTTGCAGACTTTGCTATAATGATCGTTGCTGGTAAGGAGGAACCTAGGCACCATCAAAGTCCTTCCATGCTGAACATTTCTAAGGAGTAGATGACCATCAAGGGACAACCAGGTAAAGTCAGACGGTGCAGCGTGCTCACCGTGGCAGTGACCGAGCAAGATGATTCTCTGCAGAATAAAAACTCACAGCAGGTGTGCAATGAGCCTTTATATGTCACCTCACCTATCAAGTGTTTTCATGGCATTTTTAAAGTCTTGAGACAAGAGTCCGAAATTTAATAGTAACTTGTTCCTGGGCTCATTAGGATTTATTTGTTTGCGCACGTCTGCCAGTGCTGTTCTTCACTACTCCTTGGCTATGCTTTATAGCGAGCAAATTGAGTATTAAGTGGTACAATAAATGTTTCTGCTAGAAAGGAGTATGTCCAGGCAAGGACAAATCAAGGCTGGACAACAGCATTGCTTTTTAACAGAGGCTCAAGCATTTATAATCTGGCCATAAAAGCACGCGGGGTAGGTGGAAAAGCACACAGCACAAGAAGTGAATGATTTTAACCTAACAAGACACTGCTTGTTTTTCAGACACACAATTAAATACCTCAAATTTACCAGTTTGAGACCAATTTTCTGAGACCAATTTGAGACCAATCCTCTTGCGGGGTTCAGGTCAAGCAAGAATCAGAAGCAGTTAATGTGTTTGCATTGATTGCTACATTTTTATCCGTCATTCTGCTTTTGCATTACCTTTTTCCTTGGTAGAAAAGTACTCTCTAGTCACCACTGAAGAGAAGTGATAGAGAAGATCTAGGTCCTGCTGCTTTGGCATTGAAAGACCTGATCACCTGTATCTTCAAAGAGTTTTACTCAGACTGGAGTGGGACGCAGGCACTTGAGGTAACACACATATCAAAAGCACTCAGCTTGGCTGCACAGAACTCCTGTAGACTCATTAACACTGCTGAGTAGTAACAAATTATTCTGTGCTGGGCTCCTTTTTGATCTTTTGATTACTGCTGCTGCCTGCACTAGTTGGTTTAAACCAGGTTGTGTTTTTCTATGCCACACAGCAGTCAAATCTGTGTACCATGCTGATAGACACCACTCTTAAAATAAACATATTATTTATGAGAACATATAAATCATTTGAAGTCATGTGCAGAACAACCTCTTGTTCTGTCTGCCAATTGCTTGTGAGTTGTGAACTAGACATGGGTTTATCTCAGTCGTTAACAAATGATTTGGGGACTGCAAATTTGTTGTAGCGTTTTCTATCATTAATTTCTAATACTTTTTTAATCCAGCAATGTCCTTGAGAGAGCTCTCAAACATGTTTGACAGTCCACAGAGGGAAGATTCTGACATATGGATAGCTCTGGCCTGCAGCAAACAGTCTTTCATTTCCACCCATTATAAGGGAGCCATAAATTCTGGGGTACCTCAGCCTTGCTCTTCCTCCAGTGAGAGAACCTTATGGACACATCGAAATGACCCAAAGCAATTCTAAGAGGTAATTCTGTCCATTTGTTCTTTTTCTGTCTCCCCAAATCTATGCATATGTTACAGTGTTCCGTAATTTCAAGTCATAAAAAACAATCATAAACCCCCCTGGCAGAAGATAGCTGTTGTTAAAAACCTTAATTCCTAAATATAAATCTTTCTGCTCAGCAAGACAAGGGTATTTTGTCAGAACTCCCCCAACAGAGGACAAATAGATTAGAAGAGCTGCTTTGATTTGGGGCTTTTCCACAACACTTATATGTCACAAACTAAATAAATACAATTTGACTCCCTAAAAGCATTCCTGGTGCAGAAAAATAAGAAAATTCATTACCCTCAGTGTGTTGGTGCTCACACCATACCAAGACAGATAGAATCATAGAATCATAGAATCATTGTAGTTGGAAGGGACCTCCAGGGTCATCAAGTCCAACCTTTATGCCATCATAAATAGATAGATGCAAAGGCCATTTATTCTCTTTTAAAACATACAGTTACCAGGGGTTGAATTCATAATAGTGCCCCTTCATAGAAACTGGTTTAACATCTATAAAAAACAGGCACAAACATCACATCACGTACATCAAGAGAACAGCCCATATGTCCTCGATGTATTTTCAAGCAATTTCTTATTTGGTAGTAAAGTGGCCATCAGCCAACTCTTCAGCAATATCTTAAGCCCCAAGGAAGGCAAATACTGCTGAAATGTTGGCTGATAGGCACTTTGCATCCAAATAAAAATTGCTTGCAAATATACCAAGGACACGTGAGCAGTTCTGTTGATGCAACCAACACGATGTTTGCCTCGATTGAGAGGAATGAAATGTGTCAGTTGACACAGGCTGCAGTCATCTGTTGTCATCATCGTGTAAACACTCAGGGA
The DNA here is from genome assembly GCA_013398125.1 of Aegotheles bennettii. Taxonomy (NCBI): domain Eukaryota; kingdom Metazoa; phylum Chordata; class Aves; order Caprimulgiformes; family Aegothelidae; genus Aegotheles; species Aegotheles bennettii. Next base: position 682 of record VZRW01011338.1, on the reverse strand, counting down.
TTTTTTGTAAGGGGAGTGGAAGGCTTTGGTGTTACTTCTGTACAGCATCCTTCCTTGAGCCAAGCAGATGAAGGACTGGGGAGGGAGAAAGATGGGAGTTTCCAAAATATCATGGGTTTTATTATTTCGATGTTGCCTATGTCAAGAAGTCCCAGCAGGAGACTGAGCCTTCATAGGGTAAAACAAGTGCTGGGAGCGAGTCTAGAGAAGGGCAATGAGGCTGGTGAGAGGTCTGGCAAACAAACCTTATGGAGACCAGCTGAGGGAACTGGGGTTATGTAGCCTGGAGAAGAGGAGACTGAGAGGAGACCTTATTGCCCTCTACAACTGCCTAAAAGGAGGTTGTAGTGAGGCCGGTGTTGGTCTCTTCTCCCAAATTGCTGATGACAGGATGAGAGGAAATGGCCTCAAGTTACATCAGGGGAAGTTTAGGTTGGAGATTAGGAAGAAGTTCTTTCCTGAGAGGGTGGTTGGGCACTGGAATGGGCTGCCCAGGGAGGTGGTGGAGTCACCGTCCCTGGGGGTGTTCAAAAAACGGGTTGATGAGGCACTTGAGGCCATGGTCTGATGGTCTAATGGTTAGGAATGTGATGGGATAANCTTCCAGCCATAATGATTCTGTGATTCTGTTCTATGATTCTAAGAGGCCAGATGGTGGGAGAGACAAAAAAAGGCATATTCA
>VZRW01011335.1:188-15805 GCA_013398125.1 Aegotheles bennettii | reverse complement strand
GATTGAATGCACCCTCAGTAAATCAGATTTTCTTTTAGAGATTAAATTTCTCAGACACCTAGTCCTTTCGCACTTTGTAAATTGAAGGAGGAACTTCTACTCTTTCATTCTCTTCCTTTTCCTCCTTTCAAGTAAAATAAAATTTATTCTGTTCCAAAAAATGGATTTCACACCTGGAGAGACCAACCATTTAACCTCACAAAAAAGTTCAAGGGTCAACATTGACCTGAATTTGTTTTTTCTTTTTTTTTTCTTTTTTTCTTTAGTTAAGCCTTTCTGGCTCAAATATTTATGAGCTAGGATAGGATTTGAAAGATACTTTTTGTTCCAATAAACAGGAAGATTTTTGTGTTACAAACAAAAGACTCTAACACAGTGTATTTTCACTTCATACTTGACACTGATTATTGATTCTTCTTGACAAGGACCAAAAAACTCCACTCCCTCAGTTTCACCTAATGGCTTAGGTAATTTAGAATATAGTTAAACTCTGAATTCAGCAATGAAAGAACAAACTTTGTCAGTCAAGTCAGTTGAACCAACTCCCAGTTATCTCTTTTCCCCACTCATGCATTATTACTTTAAGAAGTAAATCAATATATTAATTCCAAACTGCACTATTTCCTGTCTTTTACTTAATTTTCTATTTCTTCCAGAAAATTGACTCAATTTCATACTTTAAAATAGGTTAATATTTGTAAGGTGAACTAAGATACATATATACATATATTTTAAAAATATGTGTATAATATACTTGTATGTATTTTCATATAATTATGTGGGTTTAGAATTTTTTACAATCCTTATTTTCCTGAAGTAAGGAAACATAAATGTTCCAGTATTTACAATATATATAATTTTCATAGCTAAATGGTTTTATAATTTAAAAAAGTGGTTGAATAAAACTACTAAAATCATGTAATAAAAAATTCCTAATGTTCCCAAAGACAATAAATATATTTTATTGACTTTTCCTATTGTTTCAGCTGTCACTGTAGATAAATGCAATAGACATATGCAACTACAACCCTTTTATTTGATTTCCTCTGTAATCCTACTATATAATCTTACTATTTGTCCCTACTAAGAAACAAATTATGAATTTAATGCTTAAAATGAAGCAGACACGTATCTACCAGCAGTGGTTACTCTGCTATTTGTGTATAAATAGTTCAAATTGTGTATAGACCCTTGAGCAAAAAAAAGAGGTCCTAACAGCTGACAAACATCTCGGGGAAATTATTTCTCCTTCAGTTGCATACATCACCTGAGGAAAAGCAGCCAAATGTTTCATATCTTGGTTTCTCTAACAGTAAAAATAGTTTAATTGTAGATGTGGGCTTGAAGAGGACAAACACATATTTCAGTTGTTGTATTCATGGAGGGGGGAGAGAGAGCAAAAATCTAGACAGTCATGGGCAGCAAACAGATGTCTAAGCATAAACCTGAAGCTTTCAGCAAGTGAATTTACCGTTAATACTGGTCTCAATAATATAACCTGACCAAAATTTGTACTGAATTCTTTACATATAAATCACCATGAAATATAAAATATTGTTTAAGAAATAACACCCTCTGCTTGACCTTAGATACAACTGGTGCACTAGAACTATGGAAGGGAAAAATATAAATTACTTAAGAAGGAGAGAGGGAAATGTGTGGTTTAGGTGGTAGCTGTAATGAACAGCAACGGCCTCAGAAAACGTATAAGTACTTAAAAGTACTGCAGAAGTGGGACTTCATTAGCCAGCAGTTTCTCTGACATAGTGTATGCAAACCTGAGGTTGCAAAGCAAAGTATATTCACAACATTGAAAAGTTTGATGAAACCAATAAATAAGAACATTTGATCTCCACAGTCTGGAAATGTAACAGCAGACTTTGCAGCTGTCTGGGAAGGGCGCCATTACATTTTTTTGTGGAAGAGATGAGGAAGACCAGGACTAGGGAAAAAAAAAAAGACACAAAAAAACCGCAACAACAACAACAACAACAACAAAACCACAGAAAATCAGTCTAAAAATCTTTTAAATATTTTACAAGGGCTCTAGTACTTTAGGTTTTTGAGAACCTAAGAAGTTCATGGGCAAAATATAATTCATTACAGTGATAATGTTACAGGGCTAGTTTTTACGCTGTTAATACTGAAATGAAAATAAAATATATACTGGTCATGTAATATATGATATGTATAATAAAATGTATCTAAGTACTTTTTCTAAAAGACTTATTTTTAACATTAATGTTATTAATGTCAATCAGCCAATTTAGCTGATTCAACCATAGTATTGTTAAAGAAATGATGTGAAAATTACATAATGTCAATGAGACAGGAAGTCAAAAATAATTTAAATATGTCATAGATTGAAGCAGGTTGACATTCTTATTATAAAATTAAAAACTCATTTTTCTCCTCTTTCAAAAGTGTAATAAAATCAATATTTTAGTTTTAAAGGTCACATCAGTATCTACTTAAGAAATATGTTAAAATTTGCATCATTCTTATGGCTTTCAGATATCAATTTATGAATTATTCATACACTATTTATCAAGATGTGTAAGTGATATGGTCAAACAGCTCACATAATAAAATGTAAATTTGAAATAAAATTGCTAAATTGTCTAGACATTGGAATGCCAGATTTGTGGAAATATTTGTGATTCCAAATTTTCACAGTTTTGGCATTGAATTCACTTTTGATCGATCTAAATATTTCTTCTAGTACAGTTGTTTTAATTTAAGAACATATAAATTCATCTTCAAAATGAGATGTTGTTTTTCACATATTAACAAGGAACATGTTTTACAACATAAAATATATCAACAAAATTATCATCTTCTATGGAAAGATATGGTCTCATGGACTGTGTTCCATAGAAAATTTTTCAGCTAAATTTTATCTCCTCTATACCACAATGCAATAGAAAATAAATTATAGTTATAAATCTGCATTTATTTATCTATTAATTGTCTTTGGAACTGAAATACCCAGCTACTCAAATGAAAAGAAACAGACAACATTCCTGATAGTTACAATTTTTCAAGGAAAGACCAGAAAATTAAAAATTAAAATGTACATAAAAAAACTGAGAAATATAAAGTGATCATTAATATGTATTTTCTTTGTTAGGGAAATTCTAATATATATTCAGATAAGAAAATAAATTAACATGAATTCTTGTCAAACTACACAGAAAAACAGGCAGTGAAAAAGTAACTTAAAAAACCTACTTTCTCGCAAATAATATTTATTTCATTTTCTTCTTAGTTATTACAAAGAAAGATAATTAATTTAGTGTCTCTGCTGGAGCAGTTAACTGTTTCAACATATAAACAGAACACCTAGCCATCATAACACAGATATGGAGGAAGAAATGTGTTCTCATATGAAAAAAATATATATGAAATCCACACATACATAATCATTCACTGGTTAGAAATTATTGTAATTATAAATGATGTTTTGAGAAGGGATGTCCCAAAGACAAAGGAATTAATAGAAAAGCAAAATGGTGTGCAACTCAGTTAAAAATCTTTGTTCTTAATTTCACAACTAAAGATAATGTGATTAGCACTATATTAAAAGAAGATCCTTGGAAAGTTTACATGTCTGTAGGAAAGTTTTTCACTGTTACTCAAAAATGTGATATATGAATATTTACCTTGTGTTTTCAGCAAGTGTTAAAATTATTAATCAAAGAGTTTTAACAAGAAGCAGGAGAGAAAAATATTACTTCCTCCCTAGATGTACCATGTAACACTATACTGCTCAGTTGCGAGAAAAAAAGAACTAAGGTTTTTACAAGTAAGGCAGGTTATCATACTCTAGTTTGGGATCACCCTGAAACAGGACTTAATACTGCTTGTTGTGTACACTTTAAGAAAATTAGCATACGAGCTGTTCCTTACTCAAACCAAACCTTAAATCCATAATGCCAGGGCACTGATAATGCCCTGTTCCAAATGTATTACTCCAGGGTAATGGAAAAATTAAAGGGTGAATCCTTACAAATTCTGCTTCTCCTGTCATTAAGGGAATCAGGAGACGAACATGTACTGTCTAGTAACTGGGAGAGGGGCAACTGACCACTGCCAACTGGCTGCTGGACACTTCTACACACCAACAGGTCACCAAGAAAACACAATTTGTAACACAAAAAATTAACAGTGAGATACAGGCAACTCAATCAAACATATTACAAACAGCTCGTTTCAGGTCACAGTCCTGAACATCACTTTTAAAAACAGTGTTTTGATGTTTTTTTTAATTGCATTTGTTTAACATTACTTTTACTTTTGGAAAATCTCTCATGTTTAATTGAGTCATTTTTATCTCATCCTTAATTTTTCATGTTACAAATTGTGTGACTCATACGCTTGAATTCACCTATATAGATACAGTTTCCTTGTGAAAATCACAGCACTGTGAGCAGAGCCACCTGCTCCCCAAGGTTTTGTTTATGGTGCTGAAAGTATTTCTGTTCATGAAGCTGAACAAACACAACCTGCTTATCGGTGGGCAGTTTTCCTGGCGGCCAGTTGGTGGTGGCCAGTTGCCCTTAACCCTGGTAACTATCAGGAAATACAACACTGCTGTCTGGTACTTTCTAGTAAAGTAGGACATGGCATACTTGAACTCAGGATTCCCTGGGATTGTAGGCCTATGTATAATAAGAAATATTATTAATGTACATCTGTGACTACATCTGTGATGTTACAGAGTTTTTTGGGTTTATTTGGTTTTTCGTATGTGGAAGGTACCTGAGATCTCTTTCTAATCCTACTGAGTATAGTTCTGTATTGTGTATGGCACAGATTTGAAATCAAGGAGGAAACTAGTGATTGACTTAGAAACTTGACAAATGACACAGACAAGAAAGCAGGTTCTAATCTATGAGAAAACTGAAGTAGAAGTATTATGTAAAAATTTGATATCTGGATGGTGACTGTCATAAAAATAAAAATCTTGGCTATAATCTCATCTTGAAAAGAGGTTCAGAACATTTTTAACAGATCTCAACTTGATGAATAGATAGATAAATGAATGCAAAGGAAAATTGCTCCCTCATAAAAGGAAGTCCTAAACTTTTGGGTGTGACTAAGCTGTAAGAGACCTGTAAAGGGTTAAGCTGGTGTTATGTCTCAACACTGTCTCCTTCACTTTGCTAAAGACAAAGAAGTGATACCAAGTGATTCCATTGCTTTGCTAAAGAAACTGCAAGGCTGGATCAAACTCGGTATGCAAGATTGTCGCTCTAGCTTTTGATAACCACAGATGGGAAAGTCTATACGTGCCAAATCCACAAAAAGTACAGGGCTGTATGCCCCTCCTCTCTAGGCCACATGCGCTGTAGTCTGAAGACCCCCAGAAGACCACAAGGAGGACCCCTGAAAGACCACCGAAGTATGGCATTACACATGTGAGCAGAGGAGGAACCCATGCAGATTGGTTCCAAGAATCCCCTTCTCTGTTAAGAGAAAAGGTGGAGGATCACAGAATCACAGAATCACAGAATCTAAGGGGATGGAAGGGATGAGCAAGAGACTGAAAGTATAAAAGGATACCGTGTTCTACCTGCACTAGGCCAACAGAAGAATCATAGGAGATGATTTACCTCAACTACTTACTATCATTAGGCTGACTATCATTGATGGATAGTCAAAAATAGAGATAACTGCAGGGTAATCACTTAATTGGAAGTAATCTTCAGGGAACTCCAAGTCTAGATTTAGGAATATAGTTTTGTGATTTAAAACAAAATGGTTTTACTGGAACCTAATTTTTTGTATTCCTCAGTGTGGGCTACAAAAATAATATATATGGAGAATATAAAAGAGCATGCATTTCAATATATCAAGCTGAAACATAAACTAGAAAATTTAAACTGTTACAGTGTTAGAATTTAAAAATCTTTGAGAAAGATCTCAGCGTAAATTTCAGGGACCACTAACTATTCACATTTTAGGACTAATTAATATACATTCAAGTATTCAGCAGTATAGTGTTAAAACTTCAGGGAAAAGTTGATGGGTTTTTATGTTTTGCTGACAAATCTCAAAAGAAAAAAATAATCCATTATACACATGAAAACTGTTAAACCAGTAACAAACCAATTCTTCTGACAATATTAGAGATGTTTTTTTCAACAAAATCCTTTCTTGTCAGAAGAACACAGCTTTCAATGAATGAAAAAATGAAGTGGAAGTGAATAATGTTCATTTTAGTGGTTTCAATTTTCTATTCAACGGCTATAATAATAGAAGAAGTAGCTTTCATAAGCCTGAAATATTTAACTTCTCTATATCTCTCAAATAGCTTTCATTCCCTTATCATATAGAGTATAAGTAGTTTTTGTTTACTTTCATGGTCCTTCTTCTTACCCATCATCTGTCACAAAGTGATGAAAGGTAAACTCCTATGTCTGTATGGCTCATGATATCAACATTTATCACCCACTGGTTAAATTTATAAACAAACTCCCCTCCTCTATTGTCATAGAGAAAAAACTGTTCAACTCACATAGTTGAAATGAAATCAGGATCAGAAAGGTTTGTAGATTTATAAATTGCACATAATTAACTGGCAATCAGTGAACTGTATATCCAGGATCGACATTAGCAATACGACAAATAAACCACAATCCCAGACTGTAAGAAAATGTTAATATGACCTAAAAATTTCACAATACCTTTCTTTACACTTTATAATACACTTTATTAAAATGGAGAACCTTAGTATTCAAATAGAATATCTGATGGTTTGATTTTTTGCCCCAGTTAGTATTTTCTTTCAGAATATTCATGCCAGAAGGAGCTTGCTTCAATGTTTGTCCTTCCTTTTCTAAACTGCAGTGCAGACATATTTTGTTATGTTAAGATATCCCATCATATAGAGACTATTTGAAATGAAGGGTTGTCAGCAGTTGGTGCCCATAAGATAATCTCCTGGAATCAATCTGCCATGATATTTTCATCTAAAAGGAACTAAGATTTTGTACTCTGGAATCATACTGTATGGTGCATCAGGGTGTAGGTAAGGGTAATTAGGAGATGTGCTTCTATCTGAACCACAGCTTCCATGAAGAGGTAACTATTACAAATTAGTGGCTCATAAAGAGATTCTGCTATTTAATTTTATTTTCTGAATTAAAATAACATTTTTGTTATTTGTAAAAGGGAACTCATTACTCATGACAGATTTCTGCAGCTACAACTGTATTTTGTTAGCACAAGTGCTAGAATTTAGATATAGTTCATCACTATGTAGATATGGTGCTGCTGCTAACTGCATCTTCTCTAAATTCCAGTTCAGATTCCTATTATCCATTAGAATTTTGTCGATTGAAAACTGGAAAATATTTTAGAAAAGAAATTCAAAGGATCACAGAAAATTAATTATATGTTTTTAAATTAGAAACCTATATGTGAAGTTTTCCTGCAAGGGTATTATAATTAAACTTTGATTGTTTAGGATTTTTCTCCATATTCTACAGCAAAACAGACTGTTAGAAAACCACGTGAATATAAATAATAATTGCTTATCACTAAATGGAAAACACATTTGGTTAAATTAGATTATATCTTTCAAGAAATATCATGAAAGAATGAAGTTTTTTCTTAAGGAAACATTATAGGGTGTGTTGAAACATAGTGCGAGAATAGCAACAGTGTTTTATTTTGCTTGTATAGGTAGCAGAAATTTTCAAAGGTCATAATTAGAGATGACCAGAAAATTATTTGAGAGAGTAAAAATTATATAAAAAAAAGGTAAATGTAAATGTAAAAAAAAAAAAAAAAAAAAGAAGAAAAGAAAAGAAAGAAGAAAAGAAATATTTTTAGCAGATATTAATAAGACATTCTTAGTGATTGTTAATCATAATGTTTTATGCAGATGAGAGGTATAAGAATATTCAGAAAACTCAGAGATTTAATGAATCAGAACACACGCTTAGCTGGCTAACTGAGAACCTCCTTAGTGTCATGCCCACAGCAGTTAATGTTACAGCATCTTGCGGACGCTGTTGCATAAACCAGCTCTGCACATTAGAAATAAAGTACATATATATGGTGAAAATAGTTGCACAAATTATATGTCAAATCATATGTCAAATTTTAGTGATTAAAATTATGATAAAAAATGAGGGCAAAATTGAGGAATTATTCTGATAGCAACAGAATTAATGACATCTAGTTTCCTAAGGAGGTATGTGATATATAACTTGCAATCCCATTCTGTATAACTCATCTTTGCAATATCTCCTAAGTTTAAATGTGATATAAACTTTTCTTATTTTAAAATATATTTAAAAAGTAATTCTCACTCACAGATCTTTAGACTCTAAATCCTTAACTTTCTGGTTTCTGGAAAGCATCTTTAAAAAGATATCTGGATAAATTAAATAATCAAAACATGATATAAATTAGTCTGTTAAAATGCCAATAATGGATTTATGTTTTACTTACTACATCCTGAAATCTGTCATTCCAGTGTCATAATTTTTCACTGTATGCTTTGCTTTTAAACTTGGAAGTTTGTGTTTAAGGACTAGAGTTGCATTTCTAGTTCTGGTACAGAGAGCAAGAAGTAATTATAAACTCTGAGACACCTCTCTTAAACCTGAAGTAATCTCTACTGAAGGCAAGAATTCAAATTAGTCCTTGTCCTTTTCAGTACATTCTGGCTGTCTCTCTACAGGTCACTGGCAGATAAGTGGCTGTGCTGACCTCTTCTGTGTACCCAGCTCTACCTACTTTTAGTCTGACATGGGATCTGACCTTCCCTGTTTCTTGCCTTAGAATGTGGCAGAACATCAATAATGGTGGTAATTTTCTGCATCCAGGACTGCAGACACATGAAAGTACAAAAATCAACATTAGCATATTTAAACTGATTAGATTCTACATGTTGTATGCTTTTGATTGTAATTTTGCAATGAAGGATGGAACTTTCTTTCTCAAGTGTAGTTACAGACTTGGCTGAATTTTGACTGTCTTGCCTCAGTAATCTCCTAACCATGAGGGTAGTGTGCTAAGGAAGATAGATAAATTTGTGTCCTTCTGTTGATATTGCTCAACACTGATCAAGTGCTTACGTAGGTACAGTATGTTATGCCTTAATGTTTCTTTAGGGTGGTGTTCTTTAGTCATTTTTTTCAACTTTACCCTGACTGCTTATATTTTGTGAATTGTTCTGTGAATTAAGTAATTAGTTACAAGACATTTGTGAAAACAAACAAACAAACAAAATCAAACAAACCCTTTTCCCAGAAAAAACAACATTATCTGAAATAATATATCTGTCTATCTTGTATTTCTAGTTCAACCAGTTATTGCTCTTTATTCAAGGACTGCTTTAGACTAGGTTGACTGCCAATGCTTGCTGCACAGTTAAAAAATATAAACAAAGAAATAAGGAAGGGGTGGGAAAAGTACACTTACTTTACATAACTTTATTGCCCCTTCTGTTCAGCCTAAAACGTTATGCTTTCATACAAATCTTCAATTAGAGTATGTAACTTCCCCATTCATATTCTGTTTATTTTTAATCTTCCGCCTTCTAAATTTTTATCTACGTTAGCCACACATACATGTAATTAAGATGGTGTGTTTTGAAATATTTGGTATTTTACAGGTAAGTACACAAACTTTTTATTTGATTATGAATTCTGGCAACTACTAGTCAAGTTAGAGATTGCACATTGAATTTGTATTATACCATTTCTAAGGAAACAAAAGATGATAGCTTGATAAATAGAAAAATCAAAAGTGAAATATATGTTTGCTTGAAAGTATTCATATTTGCTATATTAGAGAACAAATTATTTTAATCTGCTACAATTACTTGTACACACATTTTTTGCAAGAAAATAATCTAAAGAATAAACCCCCATTGTTCCACAGTGTAGAAATTGTTTTTTCTACAATAATCCATCCATTAAACAGTGCATGTTTATGGGCATTAATCCAACTAGGAAGCCTCTTACTCCTGTTTTATATTCTACGGAGTACCGTAAAAGTAGACTAGGATTTTTGTTGTGTAGCTTTAGAATTTTACTTTTCTTTCAGGAGGTAGCTCTGCAAGACAATTGATTCTGAACCATAATACAAAATAGACACTATTAGGACTCCAGGACTGCACTAATGTTTCTAGTCTAAACTTAGATTGTTTCAGATCAATTTATTCTCCAATCAAATAGCCAGACAGTTTATTAAGTTAAGAAATACTGCTGTTTTTGACAATGGAGTTGGGAATTATCCTGCATTCTTTACACTGAAGACACTGGAGCAGTATTTCTAAGTTAATGATTCAGCAAAAAATATATTCAATTTCTACTGATAGCAACGATAACAAGTGAAATATGTTACCATGCACATCAGGAGCCTCATAGAAAACAATTGTCACAACGCTAGTACAAAAAGGATTAATTTTCTAGTGGTGCTTATTATCAGAAAAAAATCTTATAGCAAAAGGTTCTGATTTTTAAGAGGATCTGTCAACACAAATCTATTCCTTTCCATATAGAAAAAAAAAAGAAAAAGGAAAAAGAAAAAAAAAGAAAAAAAATTTAAGATGACATCAGTTTGGGGATGCATTGAACAGGGCCCTGAAAGACAGATTAGTATACAAAAAAACTAGTCAAAGTGTACAAAAGAAGCTTCTGACTAAAGCAAATTTGTTGTCTAGAAATGGTGTTGAAATTGCAGTGTCTATAGAAACTTTAGTCTATAGAAATCTTATTATTTATATTATCTATAGAAATTTTATTCATGGACAAGCAAGAGGGCAATGTCGATAAAACATGTACCAAATCAAAAACCAAACAGTAAGTTGGAAACAGCAAACACTTAAAGATCCCGACTTTTGCTATGGCTGTAGAAGAAGGTCAGGCATCTATTTCATAATTGTAAAACCTGTTGTAAAAAGGACATCTCTGAAGTGTAAATGATCAAACAAAGACTACGGTAAATAGTAAAAATTATATTGCTATTGATATAGGGATAATAGCACATTAATCAAGAGGCAGATTACCCCCAAAAAAAGCTTAGTAAGGAAAAAAAATAAAAGACAATACTACAAGTAATGGTTGAAACAGGAAACTAAACTTCAAATTAGGAAAATATTCAAGTTTGTAAAATAGGTAGATGAACTTCATTATGACAGGAACAACCGTGGATTTACAGTTTACTCAGAATATACTGAGAAGCATGTATTTGATTTTCAACTGCCTCCCATCATCACAAGAATTTTGTTTCTGATTCAGAAGACAGGGATAGCATGTTGCTCTGCATGGGTGCAAGGTATTGCACATGGACTATTCAAGCTCTCAACAGACTCACTTCAGTGAGGAGGTAACACAACATTAGACTGATTCCTTGTTATATTTTCCATACTTTTTGAGTGAAGAATTTGCATTAAATTCACAGTTGTATCTTCTTGAAGAAGATGTATAGTAAAACCAAAGATTACTATGCCATCCACAAAATTGGCATCAGGAGGGAGAACTAAAACAAAAGAGAAACATTTTATACAGTTGAATTATTTAGGGACAGGAAGCTATTTTCTTGCCATATCACACAGATACAATTTTCACTTTCAGCAGATCCATTTCCTGCAAAAGTTATTCTTTGTATTCAAGGCCAGTATTAGGATTATTCATGTAATGCTTTGTTTGTGGTTTTAAACAGATGCAAGATGCATTTTCATATAAACATATATAGATATGGATAATGAAAAAAGCAAAGTTTTATGAGTGAACATAAATCATAATCTTTTCATTATTCTGTGAAATGGTATAACACCAAATTTTAGTTTTCTAAATGAGTTATTTAATATTTCTAGCTTTCCTTTTATCCCTGAAAAACATTTCATTTTCATAAACAAAAATTTCACTTGTAAAATAATTTCTTCATTCATATAATTTCCTTTCAGTGTAAAACTTTCCTTTCCTGCTTTAACCACTTAACTATGGGGTACGGTAGGGTAACAGGTCTATTAGTGAANGGTTTTGGTTTGCTTTTTTTAAAATAATAATCTAAGGACTGTTTAGTATTATAGGAAGGAAAAAAAGTGTGTCTTTATGCAACCTATGAAAGCTGTAAAGAGAAAAAATAGCNATCACGTCACATAGGTAGTAAATGCATGTCCTTTGGATCAGAGATGAGGTCAGAGACCAAACATCTCAGCCAGTACTTCGGAGAGTAATCCTTTCTCCTAGAGGTTCAACAGAGTTCCATTGAGGACTCTGCAACTTGGGCATCTCTTGGGATATATAAGTTCAAATCCCCACAAACAAAACAGAAAAGAAAGTGTCTGTTTAAATGGACCTCAGTTTATAGAGGGTTTCAGTATAAATAAAACTACATACTTTGGTGATTAAAAATTACATAAATCAATCTATCAATAAATATTACAGTTCTCTAATCTGATTACTATGTTTTATTAATAACAGTCAGCACTTTCTATTCTTCATTCTGATTCCAGAATCTGAGTGTAGGATTTAGCAAGCTGGCTGTGAAGCTTTCCTGTGCTTGCCAGGAGAAGGGGTTTGATAAGAAAAGCAATTGCAAAGTCTAATCATAGAATCATGGAATAATTTTGGTTGGAAAAAAACATTAACATCACTGAGTTCAACCATTAACCTAGCATTGTCAAGTCCACCACTAAACGTTGACCCCAAGCACCATATCTACCCGTCTTTTAAATACCTTCAGGGATGGTGACTTGACCACTTCCATAGGCAGCCTGTTACAGTGCCTGAAAACCCTTCCAGTAAAGAATTTTTTCCTAATAGCCAATCTAAAACTCCCTGGTGCAACTTGAGACTATTTCTTCTTGTTCTTTAACTTGTTACTTGGGAAAGGAGACCAACACCCACCTCACTACAACGTCCTTTCAGGTAGTTGTAGAGAGCGATAAGGTTGCCTTTTCTATAGGTTGCCTTTTCTATAGGTTGCCTTTACTTAAACCTTCTTTCACCCTGTGAAGGCTGGCCTCCAAAATTCTAACTTTGACACATACAGACTTGTAATTCCTGTGGGATTGATCATGTTAATTTTAAGTACAAGGAGATTTCTCAAGATAAAACAAAGAAGAATTCAAAAGGAAGAATAGTGTTTTGGTGTCTGAGGTACAAAAAGTTGAGATACTGTTAGAAATTTAGATCACTGAAAATACATTTTTCACTATCACATAGCAAGTGATTGAATTTCTATGATGATGATTGCAGACCTTCTGGGCTAAGATAAAGTTAGGGGCAAAAGGTGTATGTTGGGGAAACAGTATCAAGAGTAAGATATTTTTTCTTCTTTCACTTTTTTCTTCAGTCACAATCACAAAGTTTCTTTAGGATTATAGGAGTCCTCACACTAGAGGAAATTATATCCTGACTATGAAGATTATTAATTATTTTAGAAAATATAGCAGACAAGGGACACTGCCTCAAAAATATTTTAGATGCTGTTAAGATCCGCTTATTAAGAGATGTCTCTGCCCAAATTAAGGTACAAATGAGATCATACGCCAGTCAATAGTACGGATTTTATTTAACAGTAAAATGTGTGTGGGAGAGAGAGACAGAAACAGGGAAAGAGAAAGAGTGAGAGAGAGATTAAGCAAAAGATATCACCCCCATGGGGATACCTGTGGCGTCCTGCTGGTACTTCTCCACCTGGGGCTGCTCGGTGGTGGGGGTCTCCCCACACGTTCTTCTGGAGGCACCATTTTTATACAGTCCAAGTCCTGGGTACCCACTGGGCGTAAGTGCTATTCCCACAGCTTGGACTGGCACATGTTCTTCCTTTCTCACAGTTGTCAGGTGGGAATTTTGTCTGGGTAGGTTACACAGATCTGCTTTACCAGATCTGGCGTCCTGTTACTGCTGTGTTCACAAGTTCCACAGTCTGCACAGCAGAACTTTTTGTCCGTTGTGTTAACTCCAAAACTTCCCCTCTGTTTAGGCCTGGAATTGAGCCTTCCTGTTTGCCATCTCTGCTTATCTTAAGCTCCTGTTGTGGTGGTTTATCTTATGGGGACTTCCTTCTCTGACAGTGTTTGAGACAGTTCATTGTGCTTTTGAAGTCTTTGCAGATGCCAGTATACGCAATACTGCTACAATAAGATGTTTTTACTTCCCAAGATATGTTAAAAAAGATAAATGTGGATTTCAGATGCTGCAGTTGTGCATCTCAGTGGGTGATTGTACAGTGCTTGTTAGCAGGGGGTTCAGCATGGGCAACCGAAAGAAATTAGGTGTCTTGAGCACTGAAGTGTGAGATAGAAATGTGCATGAAGAGACTCTGCAAAAATATATCATGACTCACACACAGCTGCACATGAGGATATGTCATATTAAAGTCATAGAGTCATAGAATCATAGGATGGTTTTGGTTAGAAGGGATTTTTAAAGATCTTCTAATCCAACTTCACCCTGCCTTGGGCAGGAACATCTTTCCTTAGATCAGTTTGCTTAAAGCCCCATCCAGTCAGACCTTGAACACTTCCAGCAATATTAGATGTGCCGCTAAATGGTGTTGCAATTGGCACATCCCCTGCTTTAATACTGGTTTATGTGATTGAAAGACAGCTCAAAACTGTTCAAAGCTGTAGAAATAGGGGGGTTTTAACTCTTTTTTTTAAATTATTTTTTTGTTTTCACAGGATAAGATACTTTGCAATCAAGACCACTTATTGAAAATGGAAAAATTGTAAAAGTGCAAATCCATGAAAATAGATAGAATAAATTGAAAAAGTGCTTATTTCAGTTCATGAATTGAGCTCTGTTAATTACTAAGCTGTCTGATGGTTGCACAGAGTTTAGGATGTAATAACACAGAGTGAAGTGTTCTTGGCAAAGCAGCTACACTTAGCTGTTGACCTGTGGTCACTCACATAATAAGATTCTTCTGCTGTTGTCTTTCCTTTCTCATTTTTCCTCTCAGATCTTCCACATCTATGACAGAGGACATTTCCTTTGAAACATTCTTTCCTGATATTTTCACTGTGTGCAGGACGAGTACACTGTAATTTAGAGAGTATATAGATTTAAGTTTGCTGGTTTCTTAATTTAAACATCAAAGCATTTTCACAGAATAACAGAATCACAGAATGTTAGGAGGTGGAAGGGACCTCGAAAGATCATCTTGCCCAATCCTCCTGCCAGAGCAGGACAACCTAGAGCAGGTCACACAGCAATGCATCCAGTCGGGGTTTGAATGTCTCCAGAGAAGGAAACTCCACAACCTCTCTGGGCAGCCTGTTCCAGTGTTATGTCACTCTTACAGTGAAAAAGTTCTTCCTTATGTTCACCTGGAACCTCCTATGTTCCAATTTGCACCCATTCCCCCTTGTTCTGTCACTGGACATCACTGAAAAGAGCCTGTCTCCATCCTCCTGACTCTCCCCTTATACACATCTATAAACATTCATGAGGTCACCCCTAAATCTCCTCTTCTCCCAGCTAAAAAGATCCAGCTCCCTCATCCTCTCCTCATAAGGGACATGTTCCACTTCCTTAATCGTCTTAGCGGCTCTGTGCTGGACTCTCTCAAGCAGTTCCCTGTCCTTCTTGAACTGTGGGGCCCAGAACTGGACACAATACTCCAGATGTGGCCTCACCAAG
>VZRW01011332.1:74450-97543 GCA_013398125.1 Aegotheles bennettii | reverse complement strand
ATTCTGTGATTCTGTGAACGTGCTCTTTTCACCTTCCGTACATCCCTAGTCACCTGTGCCCCTGCTGAGCAACCAAATTGGCCAGGTCTTGTGTCACATATCCTGCCTTTGTGAGGGAATTATCTCCCAGATCAAGGCCCTCAACATTGTCCCTTTTTGTAAACTTCCCTGGGAAATGGGGAACTAGATGAGATTATAAACTTCATATTACATTTTCTTTCAGTCTGGCATACTTATGTGTCAGTGCTGCGATGCTCCAGATATGATTTAAAGTTCTTGGTTTCATTTTATGTATATAAGCCAGGTCTTTTTTTGCTGGTGTAGGTCTACCTATAGTTATGCTGGCAAGGAACACAGCCCATCAACCTTATATTGTATACGAGTTGGACACTTGAAATGAGCACAAAACCTGCCAGTTAAGTGGAAAGCTCACTCTTTTTAGCATATTTTCAAGGTTAATCTCCCACATCATCTACATAGACTTTGTACAATTCCCTTCTCGTTTATTAGTATGCTGAGAAGAAGAAAATGGGACCTCCTTCTAAACTCAAATACTGAAGCACAGATGCTTTCCTAATTGATCTATAGGGTTTGTGCCAAGAAATAATAAAGTTTGAGTATGGTACTTTGCTGCCCCAATTAAAATATAAAGGATCCCTTCCAAAACACTGCTTTTTTAGAGGTACTATGTACCATATCCTATTTACCTTCCTGTGCAGGACCACTGCAGGAAGTCCCACAGAAATCAGTTGTAAAAATGCCATTTGTTTCCACACAGTTAACATAAACCAGTCAGTGCAGATCGCAGACTCACTAATTGAGTTTGTAAGCTATTCTGAACGTGCTTCCAAAGAGACATACTGATGTCTTTTAGCACTCCAGCACCTGAGGTGACTCTACCAAAAATTAAAAACACCCTACCTATTCTAAGTTTGCTACTACATACAAATGCAAACAGTAGTTAATTACGTCACCTTTGACAATTTTATTGCCCTTCTAATCATGCTTGAGTACTATTCAAAATCTTGAGTGGAGCAGATTCACTACTGAAAATAGACTAAAACATATATAAGCAAATTAATTACTTGAAATCAGTATGTTGCAACTCTTAGGGCTGTGACATTAATTTTTAAAAATACTCAGGTACTGAAAAACCATGACAATATTTATGAGCTTCAGGAGTTTAGTAATTCTGTACCAAAATTGTGGTTGTTTTGTCCCCACCATTTCTCTGTTAAAATGTTTCAGTTATCCAGTCAGAGAGCAGAAGCAATGTGATCATCACATGCCCAGAATTATGAATAACAAATAGCAGTTGTAGCATTGTTGTAGTAGTGTAGTACAGTTTGCAAACCATCCTTTCTGTAAAAATTCTTCACTCGAACTATTTGGTGAATACTGATGCATGATAAGTACATTCACAGATCTCAAGAATGATTCACATTTGACACGTGAATAAAGAAACAAGACTAAATTAATCTTGTTCCCAATTCACTTAATAAAATTAAACCCTGCTGAAGTACTTCAGTTTGATTTATAAAGCTTTTAGGGTATAACGTTTTCTGAGACAGTTACCTGAGACACTGCCCTTTCCTCCTGCAGTGTCACAGAGGAGACAGATACTGTGTGGCTTGCTGGAACAGACCAACACCACAGCTTGTCATTTTTAGTGAAGACATTTTCATGGACAGGTCCATTAAACGAGCATGCATGTCCCCAGTTAGGCACGTAGAGTTTGAGACCTGTTTATTTATCCTAATGTTCATGTTGGGATAGAGAGCAAGACTTGATATTAATTTGTTCCTAAGACTTTTTTCCTTTTCTTAACCTATGGAAATCTTTAAAAATTATATATGTGAATCCCGTCCTTGAGAAATATGGTTTAATGCCCTTAATAAACTAACATATAATGAAATGAATGCACAAATATTGCAGACTCTGGTAATGACACAAACTTATATTTGAGCATCTTTACCCTCTGCTCATAATGACATAATAAGCTCAGGTCTCAATTAAAATAAAAAAACATCAAGTGAAACTACTGTATAGGCTGCACCAATAGTTCTGCTCACAGAACAGACATTAGTTGTCTTCATGCTGTTCACAATAAATTTCTTATCTGACCTGCAATCATGGTATTCTTACGGTAGTAAATATTATAATTGGCATGTATTTTTGTAGGATGATGACTTGAAGTATTGTATTTACAGTTGGCAGTACTCCTTATACTTGTATATTATTCTACAAAGTTTGTGACCTAAACCTTTGAACAGCTTATTGAAGTTAAACAAAATAGAGAGAGAAAGGTCAATGAAAATATTACTTTTCTAATGCTTTCTAAAAGAGAAGACCAAGTATCAAAATGGCCAAGGTGACAGAATAAAATTAATTTAGACAGCTTGTGTTTGTTCACCCTAAAATATCACTCCAAGCCTTACAAAGCATACCCAGATGACTGCTGTCTTTCTTCATACATCTATCTTCAGGTCAATACCACTGGGAACAAATTATAAGAAATCATGCCAAGAGCTTATCCCACAACAAACCATCTAGAAATAGGCTATAAATAAAATATCTGTGAACAGATACATAGATATATAGTAGAGATTGTTATATACCTGAAAAAAAACTGCAAAGGAAAAATAGCTATTTCTTACAGCTAAAATTGAAGATGTGGGTATCAGAAACCTGGAATTCTCCCGCATTTTGGTGACCTCTGGTGATAAATGCCTGACACAACTACAGGTTGCTTTTAAGGTGAAAGAAGGACATTGTGTTAGGGATGACAGGTCACCACAGAGCCCTGTGTGCAGCCCCTCGCCAGCCCTGTCTTGCTGGGGACATGGGGAGAGGTGACTTGGGTGCCCTGCACCCTGGACAGGGTGGTGGGAAGAGCCCCGGCTGGGAGCCCCTGCCCTGCCACTCTGGGGCAGCCCCCGCTGCTTCAGCAGCTGAAAACAGCTCGGCAGGTGGATCAGGACCAACCACTAAGCGTGCCTGGCACTATTCACAGCCCTGCATGTGGAAGTTTGGACATCCAAATCCAGGCAAGCAGATACATTTTAAGACCCTTGGGAAAGTGCAGTAAACATTTCATTAGTTCTTCCTAAGAAAATAAAGTGTTGTATTTGTGCCACTAACCAGAAAAGCTATTTATAGCTATTTTAGGGCAGTGACTGAACTGGTTAGGTCAAGCAGTAACATGCAATTAAAAATCTTAGCAATAATCATTTCTTTCTACTCAGCCGGTTTATGCAGATGTGAGAGCTGCCCTCTCAATACTTCCACTGTATCTAGTAGCTCTCTGGTCTTCTCAGTTTAGTATCTCTATGAGTTTCCATATCATTAAACCATGAAGTATTTAGTCTGCAGCCATAAACTGTAAGGCAGCTTCATTCATATGCTGAAGTAAAGCATCTCATTTAGCAAAGTTGTGCTAACACCTTCCAAGTCTTCTTTAAGACTTCATCCATTCAATAACAATTAATTAATACAGAGTTATTAGAGAAACTGTCAAACCAATATAGAAAGAATAAACTCTCTGTTAGAACCAATGAGAAAATCTCCACTGAATTCAATGGATCTGGCCCTTTTTACAGAGAAAATGAGGGCCTCCTGATTTCTAATCTGTATGTTTTCACGCATTATTGAAAGACCTCTGAAATAAATTTGAAGATGAGGGTTAGAGTACTAACCCACCTGGGAAAAAACACAAACTGCAAGGCATGTGAATAAGCCCAATAATTCATACTTTTGGAGACTGATGCTCACTTTTAGTTGGTTGGTTGAGTTTTTTTACTTACTGCTTTATATGTTCTCTTTTGTCCAGCATGTTTCCTGATTTGTTCTCCATTAGGCCCCGTTTCCACATGCATGGAGTAGATAATGTCAAAGAAATCTTCAACAACGGCTACCCGCCGTAAAGACAGCTTCTCATCTACGCCTACTCCATCCTGAAAAGAGAAAAAAAGAGGAAAAAAAAGTAAGGAGGATGGGATTAATAGATAAATTATAATAATCACAGTACACATTCTCCTTTTTTAGCAGGGAGTTAAAAACCATTATACTGAGATCTGAAGGTCACCCACCCTGTGAATGACAGAAACAGTATTGTAGGAAATAAGAAGGACCATATGGGCCCTTGCAAGCAGTCCGTTTTGCCAAGCCAGAGCATTTGGTCTCTTGATAGAAAGTGATCTTTCAATCCAGTACTTAAAAAAAACAAAACAAAAAGTATCTGCGCTTCTTTCTCCAAATGCACAAACCAGATTCAAAGGCAGAGGTAGTCCCAAACACGTGGCACAGAAATGCATTATGCATCTGTTAATAAGAACGCAACAGCTCTTTTATCCTCTCATTCCATTCCTGGTAAATCTGTACCTAGCACTTCATAAAGATATCTAATAAAAGGTTTTAATTCACAGGTGACAGAGCTGACCGTAATTATGAAGACAAAGGAAGTTGTTATCAACAATTTACCCCTGTAAAACCTGCTTGAAAATATACTATGTGAAGACATATCACAATCTGAGGAAAAGGAAGGGATATTTTTAAAACTTGTGACTTTTGTAAACAGATGTTCAACTGGAACAAGTGACAGAAAAGTGAGGACACCTTCCATCTGATTTTCAAAAGTGATAGTGTCATGGTAGCTAAAGACTTCTAGTCACCAAACCTTCAAAAAGTATTTCAAGCAATAAATGCTTTTGAAATTTAACATGTTTGATAATACTATTACTGCTGCTGTAATTCATGCCGCAACAAAGCTATTGTGACAAAACACGTGCAATTATTGCTGCAGTGACCAAATAAAGACCAAAGATGAGAAATGAATAGGCAATAGCTACATATGACTCCCAGTTGCTGCCCCCCTGCTAATAACTTCTTGTTAACCCATTCCAGTAGGTTTCCTGGATATGGATAAATACGATTAATTTTTCTCACTGTCCCTATTTTTATTCCAGCCCACTTACTTTCATTTTTCATAGAGTTCATGGAAAGAACCCAAAAAATCCAATAGGCTCCAAAGAAACCCCAGGGTGACACAGAGGAGCTCTGACACATTCCCAGTAGTGACAGAGAAAATGTCAGTGCCTCTATAGCATAACTTCCTAAATGTGCATGACTCCAAATGTTACGGGGTTAGGAGGTGTTGACATGCCACCAGCTGTACAAGTTTTGCTCTGTCCTGCTCCACTATGACCCTGCTTGTCCTCAACCTTCCTCAAAAAGGTCCCTGCCCAAAGCTATATTGCCCTTTCCATGTGCACAGCAGGCTGTGCTCTTTATCACCAGGACACAGCTGGACCAGAGCAGAACCCCCTCACATGAGTGATGAGAGGGTTGCTATAGTCCTGACAGAAGTAACTGTGTTGAGGATTCAGGGTGGATGAAGCTGAGGAATTTGCAGTGCAGTCTCCACCACAGGTTAAAGCCTCAGAGAGATCAGCTGGGAACAGTTTCTCTGAGAAGGAGGTGAGGCTCGCATCCCATGAATAGTCCCTAAAATTTCACTGATCACCAGCTCAAAAATATTGTGGCATTGTGACAGGTCCTGCTATTAGCACCATTAAGAATTTACTTGGTATTGCCCATCACTCTTGTCCACTATTTTAAAAAAATGCTTCAGAGATGGGGTCAACATAAACCCCAGATCTTTGCAGATTTAATCTTATGGGGAATTCACACATGAGCTCTGCAGGGGGGAGCATCTTCAATCATTATTTTCTCACCACCCAAATGGCTCGGTCGGTTGCCTAATGATTTCAAACACTCTTATTATGACGACAGTGTTATCTCATGCCGTTCTCCAAACACTCAGAAGTTTGTAGTGTTGATTAACTGATAAAGATTTAATCTGTTTATTACTAATTAGTTTTGTTTTAGAAAATTTCCTATGGGGGAGCTCTCTTTTTTAATTAAAGAGAAATGCATTACAACAATATTAATTTAAAACCTGAGGTGCCACCTCAGAGTTGACACATGCAAACATTAGGAATACATTCAAAGAAGAAACTCAAAACCAAAACTAATTTTGCTGCTTTTCGTGGCCATAGTGTGCACTGCTCTTTTTTTATGGTCCTCCTACCCTGCTCCCTGGACACTGATACTCAAAGGTAGGTAGGCGTGATGTGGGTGTGCTCTTGAAGCTACATTTCTCCATTCAGCTGAATAAAACAGTAAGCATTGCTACTACTTCTAAAAATACAAGGGAGTAAAATCTGCACAAACTCTGTCATGCCTCCTAACTGAAGTGCCAGAAAATGAACACAAACTTTCCAAATCCTGTCAGTCAAAAAGGGTAGAAAAAAATAGTTTACACAGAGTAGAAACTGCATCAGAGGAAGACAGTACTATTCCTTAACATCTGTTCTTGTAACTTCATCATAACTTTGCGGACCTGGACATGACTAGGTCAGGCTTCATTCTGCTTGGTGTTGTGTAAAGTAATAAGGTAGACCTTGTTTCAGAAATCCTGGGGTGCTGCAGAAGTTGCTGAGTTGCTTTGAGTAAGCTGTTCGGTCCACCTGGCAACACTCAATGCAGTGCAGAGGTGTAAGCCTTGAGATGCAGAAGCAATACAGCAGATGAGTAACTTGAATAAGAATAAGGTAACTACTCACTCAGGCTTTTGGTATCTCAATACCGACATCTTGGCAAGTAAAAAGCTGGTCAAGTGATACAACCCTAAATCTCCATTTAAACCATAAAGTCTCTAAAGTGGACACAGTTGTACCAGGCTTTCCTGCCGTATGCCATTACACTACACTTTTATCCTGAAAGTGCTATTTGATAAAGGCATTAACAAAGCAGCTCTACTTTATAAGCTGGCTTTCGGTGAAAATTTTCATGATGCCTAAGGGGACACTTTTTTAGCCTCAGCTAAGGCTAAAAAGAGACGAATGAAGGAATATGTGATAATGCTATTTAGATGTCTGAAAGCCTACGAAATGTCCACAAGGGACAGGACAAGTAATAGGCTTAAGCCAAAGCATGGGTGATTTACATTAGACATGAGGAAAAACTCATTATTGATGTGGATAGTCAAGTACAGCAACAGTTTGCCTGGGGAGGCTGTGGCATCTCTGTCACAGGATTCTGAGACCAGGTTAGAAAAAAATCTGTCTTGGATAGACTAGATTTTCTTCTTGATAACTCTATGACTCAGAAGCTTAAATGCCACTTTCAGTGTCACTTGGGTACTAACAGCTCTGAAATAGCAAGAAGAGAGTCCAGAGGAGGGCCACAAAGATGAGCAGGGGGCTGGAGCACCTCTCCTGTGAAGACAGGCTGAGAGAGCTGGGGTTGTTCAGCTCAGAGAAGAGAAGGATCAGGGGAGACCTCAGTGCAGACTTCCAGTACCTGAAGGGGCCACAGGAAAGCTGGAGAGGGACTTTTTTACAAGGGCATGGACTGATAGAACAAGGGGGAATGGGTTCAAACTAAAGGAAGGAAGATTTAGATTGGATATTAAGAAGAAATTCTTTCCTGTGAGGGTGGTGAGACACTGGCACAGGTTGCCCAGAGAAGCTGTGAATGCCCCCTCCCTGGCAGTGTTCAAGGCCAGGTTGGATGGGGCTTGGAGCACCCTGGTCTGGTGGGAGGTGTCCCTGCCCATGGCAGGGGGGGTGGAACTAGGTGATGTTTAAGGTCCCTTCCAATCCAAACCCTTATATGATTCTACGATGTTTATAAATCATTGAGGTATTTTTAGGATTTCATTCACCATGGCAAGAATCCAAGCCCCACTTTCTTAAAATGACTCAGGAATGGAAACCTCACTGAATGTTTCTCTTCAAGAATTGGACTTAGACTCTTAAATCTTTTAGGCTGAGTTTTATCCCATTTGTTCCAGCCATCACCAAAGTAATGCCCTTACTCTAAACCAGTTGTCTCACATTCCTCTCCAGCCAAAAGCCTGGCAGGCATTGCCAGAATACAATTCATCCTTATAGCTGCTGGAATGGTTTCAGTCTCTACAAGTGAGAAGCTACTTAATTTTACTCTTTGCATCACAGGGTTTCCTGTTCATTCTTGGTTTTATTATGTTTATTCAGAGATCTTCCTATGTTCTTAGGATACAAATAAATAGATGCTTATTTTCATTTTCAGTCCTACAAATTCCATTTGCACTCTGAGATAAAAGTTGTTTGTTTGTTTGCTTTTAGATATCTACACAAAGAATACAATTCTGGACATAATTGACTTCTACAGAGAGTTGTGCACCTCTTGGAAAGTGCTAAGGATCACTTGGAACGAGGATGCTTGAGGAGGAAGCCCATCTCTTTTATTGACTTGGAACCTACAGAGCTAGTGAGAGTAAAGAAAGGGGAAAAGTTTGCCAGTGAGGTAAACAGATATTCAAGACTGCAAAAAGATCTATTAAATGAAAGACTGTCATTTTTATAGTTACTTTGCAGAGGAAAAAAATTTAATACAAGCCTTTAAAATTAAAGCCACTGAAACAAAAATGCTTACAATTTCTTGCTTAAGAATACCTGTGCCATCTCACATTGAAATTTCTTGGGGGAAATAGGTCTCATAAAACACCCTCTTGATTCATGAATGAATATAACTATCAGTATCTTCATAGTGTTTGAAAAATATTCCTATAAACACATGATAGAATGAAATAGAAAAGTAAAGGCTTGGTTGGTGGTTTTATAGGATATGTTCAGGTCCATAAAAACCTTTGATGTAAAAGCATCAAAGCCAGAAGCATCTACAAAACATTAAGAGTAGATGGAAATAACAACCAACCTGAATTTTTCATTACATAATATAAATCACATACAGATGTAAAACTGCCTTGAATGCAGAAATACTATGTGTACCATTTTTCTGACGCACACCAGTTCAGACAACGGCAGAGTTAAAGCGCGTTTGTGTCACCACACCTCCACTAGTGGTGTAGTATTGCCTTTTGCCTTGAAGATGCATTTCCTCTGGATGGGAAGCAAGGACCTTTGCTGACTGAAATGTTGTGTTCTGAATGAACTATATACTTACAAAAAGTTTTGCACGTAAACCCTTGCCTTGTTAGCTTATACATAATGAGTTCTTGACGTGATTGTATGTAGGTGTTTTGCTCCCTTTGGATCAAACACAGGAAAATTTTGTATTGTAACTGCTAGGAGGAACCAATGGTAGTTTTATGTATAACATGAGCCTTATACACTTGTCTGCAGAAATAAGTCAAAATAAATTCTCAGATTGAAAATCCCATTGTACATTATTTCCTTCATCTGCTTGCTCAGTAACTGTAAAAATATTAATATTTAAAAAGAGAGATGACCATTTTAGAATGTCTCTTACTCCCATAGAAACGAACAAATCTAGTTTCATCAGCACACTCATTTGAATTCCCAGGTTATTAGTACAACCATTTGAATATCTAACTCATTCCTGTCAGCACGGTATAAATCCACAACAGATTAAAAGTTATTAGCATTTGATAGCTATTATTAAGCAGCCTAAAAATAAATTGATCATTTCTATCCAGTTCCTAATGGAAAGTGTCTGTAACAGTGAAGGGGGTATTTATTATTTGAAATTTATAGTTTCTGTTACTCATTATATGATCTGTTTGAACAGCAAATCTCATCTTTTGCCAGCAGATGGAGACAGAAAAAATCAGAGTTATATTAAGGCAGATACACACCAGAACCGTTTCCAGCTGTCAAGTCCTCTCTCTGGGACCTTTAGAGAAACAAACCTTACAAGGACTAAACCAACATGTTAGGATATGCCAGCAAAGAGTCAAATTAATTGTGGAATTAGAACATGAAAATAAAGAGAGTAAAATGAAGTAAAATGGCAAATGAAAAACCATTTGAGATGAGAGACTAAAACTAAACAACAGACACAAAGTTTCAGGATGTTATGAAAGCTGTAGATGAGGAAAAAGTCCTCTAACTGTCTTGACAGGAGAGTCCAAGAGACCAAACAAACAGCAGGAGAGACCAAATCTATACTGTGCAGAATTCCCTTTCTCCTTTATCTCTTGGTCTAGATGGTGGGAAAGCACCAAAGCCAAATTTCTGTCCACAAAAAATAAGGAGCGAATGCTGAGTGCCATATAAGTCCAAAAGATTCCACCCAAAAGGGCAATCCTACTGAGTCCTTCCACATGAGGCCATCATCTGGTGTGAATCACTACCTCTATTAAATGAAGCTCTAGCAATTAAGAGATAATGAGTTGTGAAAGCCAATTTGCCAAACTGCAAAGGCAAGGTCTGCCACCTTTCTTTCCTGGAAGTGTAGCAAAATGGGCCTGGAGATTATTTCATGACATACAAGGTATCTTTAAAGGTATCTTCAGAGGAACCTTTGGCATGAACAGGATAATAACGTGTCCAGTGGTCTCTAAGATATATATTTAAAGCTCTTTGCATATTGGAGAGGGGCAGAAACTTTTTCATCTTTCTTCAGATGTGTGAATAGGTAGATCTGTCATCACCGGTGTTAATGCAGGAGAAGAGGTTTGAAATGAAACATGGAATGTGTCTACTGACTCTTGTGTCCACTACTGAAAGTAAGCATGGACATGGGAAGCAAGAAGCAACTTCAAAGGGCTTCCTCAATATCAAATGCACTCTGAGCCCTGAAGGAATGGCAGAGAAGACCCCAATGAGGAACAGAAGACAGGCAGAGCCCTGGTTGCAGTTTAGTGAAGCGTTACTTCTTAACTGAGATCTGAATACTCTTTTCCCTCTGCACACTAACATCTGACTCTTTTCCTTAAGTGTTTAAACATTTACACAACGGTTCTGAACAAAAACAGGTCACGAGACAGGTCGCATTTTACTATTTGTGAAGTCTGTTGCTGAAGGCTAACCAAACACATGAGCTGTATCTCTGTGAGCAAGTGGGGCACCACAGGAGCCGCAGATCTGTAGAGCGAAGCAGTTGATACCAAGGAGCTGATTCCACACCATACGTATTTCAGGCTAGCTCTAACCTGGTCCCCTGCACTGGACACCCACTTCTGGTTGCAACCCGTTAGGTGCATGCCTGGAACAAATGCCAGTTTTCTTTCACTGCACTGAAAAAACACTGCAATGTGAAACAAAGCACAGTGAGCATGGTCAGGAGCTTTGTTTCAAGGGCACATTCCTTTTTCAAACTAAAACGCCTCTGCAGATGCAGCCATAGTTTCCTTATGGATTCTTCCTTATGGAATTTTTCATACTTGCATACTGGGATGAACATTACCCAAAACAATGAGGAAGATACTTGAGCATCCAGCTCAGGAACACACATTGCGTCGATGTGACTGGGGAGAACTCAAATAAACTGAACAAACACCTATTCTGACATGGAAACTGCATTTGCCACATACTCCCTCTACTTGCCTTCCCCTCCAGCAAATTTCTGCCTACTTAGCCTGTTAAAACAACAGATGATGCTTCCATCACTAGATGCACAGTTTTATTACAGCTAGTCTTTTTTTTGCTTTTATTTGTTTGGGGTTTTTTTTTGTCAGAGAAAGCAAATTGATGCTGTATTCTGTCTCCAAAAGTATGTTGAGTTGGTATAGTTAATATAGGAATGATTAACCCAGGCATTAAATGCAACATATTCAGTGAAAAGTTGTACTGGTTTTGTCTGGGATAGAGTTAATTATCTTCTTAGTAGCTGGCATGGGGCTGTGTTTTGGATTTCTGCTGAAAACAGTGTTACTAACACAGGGATGTTTTTGTTATCTCTGAGCAGGACTTACACAGAGTCAAGGTCTTTTTGGCTTCTCGCACCACCCCACCAGCGAGCAGGCTGGGGGTGCACAAGAGGCTGGGAGGGAACACAGCTGGGACAGCTGACCCCAACTGACCAAAGGGATATTCCAGACCATATGATACGATGATCAGCACATAAAGCTGGGGGAAGAAGAAAGAATAGGGGAACATCCAGAGTGATGGCATTGTCTTCTAAGTAACCATTACATGTGATGGAGCCCTGCTCTCCTGGAGATGGCCAAACAACTGCCTGCCGGTGGGAAGTAGTGAATGAATTCCTTGTTTTGCTCTACTTGCACGCACGGCTTTTGCTTTACCTGTTAAACTGTCTTTATCTCAACCCATGAGTTCTCCCACTTTCACTCTTCCGATTCTCTCCCCAGTCCCACCGGGGTGGAGTTAGCGAACAGTTGCATGGGGCTTTGTTGCCAGCTGAGGTTAAATAACAATACCATGGGACAATTCCATTTAAACCAAAGCTAGAATTGGGCAGAGAGAGAGGAAGAGCAGGACGCAGTTTACACTTCGAAAGTGGACAATTTCGGTCAATTTCTAACACACACACACACAAAAATCATCAAATTGCAATTTTTGTGATTAATTCTAACTTAACTATAATTTACCAATGAATTCTTCATTTTAAAAAATCATCTAGAAAATAATTTCTGGTCTTAGGCCACTTCTGAATAGTTTGTTCAGAAGTCCATATTTTAAAACAGAAGCACTATAATTGTTTATTTATTTTTTTAAAACCAGATTGTATTATTTCCTGTTCCCTGAAGGATGCTGTCTCTTTTCCAGTGGCTTAGTTTTCTATTAGAAATAATTACGTTTTGACTCCGAAGTCTATTTTGTTGAAAATATTCACTACAGTTCTAGAAATATCCAGCATACTTCATTTGCCCAGTTGTTTAGTAAGCAGCTGAGAGCCAATAAACCCAGTTAGGACATTAAGGGTAACTAAACAGAGGAGGAGTGTAACGTAGCCAAATTTAACTGAAGGTTTTGTTTGAGTTCACGTTCATGATCAAAGTTTTAATACATTTATTCCTTCTTGATGACTCATTATAGGATTAATCTAGGTATGAGGAACTTCTACCAGAATTTTCTGTAATTGTGTGAATTCTAAGAAAATGCCGTTTTTAAGCTTAAAAAACTGCCAAGACTTCAGTTCTACCATGAAATAGGATGAAAGTGTGTGAAAATTCATCCCATTAAAGTATCATGTTATTCTTTTACTGAAAATAAAACCGAACATAGAGGTAAGTATTAGGATAGCTATAAAATTAAATTTCTCCTAGCTAAGAGACACCAAAAAATGTTCAAAGAAGCTATTCTCAGGTTAGTGGTAATCTTTCTGTCTACAGATTTCTTCAGTTGTTCAAAAAACGGTAAATATACCACCAGGCTAACCCCAAAAATAGAAGGGTAACAACTCAGTGAAGCACAAGAGACCACTGAGTTTACAAACACTGAAATTACTTTCCCTTTAAACACTTTTTCATTTATTCTACTCTTCACACATTTTATTTGATAATTATATCTGCCAAGCTGTAAACAGTTACTCCAAGACTTTTCCAGAGAAGATTGCAATGCCAACCTAAATGCTTCACAGGGGAACTGCCTTTTCAATCTCACAGGTAGCCTGGCAGGGTCCTGGCATACTCCTGATGAGTATTTTGAAAGGAAGGGATTTCAGCTCCCCACTCTGACAGCTCAGCACACTGTACGTTAATTTCCATGAAACTTTGTTTCTAAAAGTTGCTAGCAATGACAATACATACAAACCTTCGTTTTATTTTCATCTCAAATTAGGCAGTTCTTTGTATCTATACTACTATATCTATGCTACTTTAGTGAGCATGAAAAGATCTGCTTTTCCCAAAAAAGGTTACCAGGATAAAACAACCAATTCTGTTGAAATATTTTTGACTGTAGGGGATTTTAAAATTAATGGGTGTTAACCTTAGAGTGGACCTTTTTTTGGTATGTTTTGGGTTTCTTCTACATTATAATATCTGGTATTGTTATCAGTTCAGGAAAAAGAAATAGGTGAGCTGCTAACTAAATGTTAACTCTTAACATTCCTGTCATGTTCCAAAAATGAACAATAACACAATTACATTTTATAGTGAGCTATACTTTACAGGTATTCAAGCACTAGGGGAATGCAATGTAGATCTATAATGCCACCTTTTTTCAGACTGATGAAATGCAACTACTGTACACCAAAAGTAACCTAACACTAAAGTGAAGCTTAAGTAATGAGAACTCATCACCCCAAAGTGCTGCCTGTGAAAGTAAAAGTGTGTTTTAAAATCATATTCCAAATACTCATCAGCTTCTGATGC
Source organism: Aegotheles bennettii (assembly GCA_013398125.1). Taxonomy (NCBI): domain Eukaryota; kingdom Metazoa; phylum Chordata; class Aves; order Caprimulgiformes; family Aegothelidae; genus Aegotheles; species Aegotheles bennettii. The sequence continues at coordinate 83,457 of VZRW01011332.1, read as the reverse complement.
AAGGGTGTTCATAGAGGGAGCCTTTTTAATAAATAACATGATATACAAGTGACAAGAGTTATACACTGCAGTCAGGTGCCAAGAGGATACCACACCTTGGATTAACACAACTCAGGGACAAAACTTCTAAAAAAATAACAAATTGCTTCAAAAACCTAGTTAATTGGTAAAATACTTCCAAAAGTTAGGGGAACAGGATGGATCAGAAGACTGTTAAAGAGATATAGTGTTTTTTTGTCTAGACCTCTACATCCAACTCCAGCTAGAGCTTTAGTCCCTTAAAGTTGCCTCCACCTTCCACTTGCTGCTTAGCACAGGGAACAGCCCTGGGGTGGCAGGGAGATGAAGTGTGTGACCTAATCTCTCCCATCAATGTTTTTGCAACAGCTGTTCACTTGCTTATACAAAATGAGTTCACAGTCTCAGCACAGTTCCCAGAGGACAGCTGTCTCCATCACCAAAACCACTGCTACAACAGACCATTAGGTGCCATTAATTGTTAACCTCATTAGCAACATCAGTAAAGACACTGGGGATCAGATTTTAGGCTGCACTGGTGATGTACAGGCAGCTTATGGTAGGGACAGACAAGAAAACATTACTGACTTTGCATCACCTATACAAAACCTCGGTGCTGATACAACCCAGGTGCTGGTTCAGTCACCACACTTGCAAGGTAAAGTGAAGAGTAACACACAACTGTCCCCAGCTCCAGTGCCAAAGGGGACAGGAGTCTCCACAGCACCCCGTGCTCCTGTTGTGTCCTGCTTCTCTGACCACGTTACCAATATACTTCCCACGCTGGAAGAAAGATGTTTGCTGCAAGGAGCAAAGTGGTACTTCCCAGGCTAAATATTCCTGAAGTATAAACTAACAGCCTCTAATGGAGGTCCCTCTAGACTTCCGAGAGGACAAATGGGCAGGGATTACAAAGGGGCTTGCTGTAATTGCACAGGTAGTGTTACCTGCCCGGGGATACAGGCCACTGGGGACTCTGCAGCCAGATTTGTACAAAACCAAATGCAAGAGTCTGTACTTGGCACACAGACTCCTGCCTGCCGGCAGTTTTAGCAGTAGTGGTGTTCCAGCCCTGATGATCTAGAAACATAAGCAAAGTAGGAACTATAGGGAGAATTAGGGTCTGTTCTCAGATGAAGCAACACAGTATCTAGAAAAATCAGGCAAAACATTGGATGTACAATCTCTCCACCAGATCTGAAACAGAAGCAGCAAAGGTCATGTCAGATATTTGCAGTAAGTTTTCAGTGTAGCCAGCGAACACCATGAACCAAATAGCTAACTGTGTTCTTCGGGAAAATTCATTATGAGGGGTTCAAAAGCTATCCTTCAAAAAAATACATTTAAAAAAACCCAAGTTTTTGATCCTATCTCAGACCTGAGGGAGGGCTTGTGCACTCAAAAGTATCATCAAACTAAATTAGTTGGTAAATAAAAATACTGCTTTCTTTTAATCATTAGTTTTAATATTTGTGTGTGTGCACAGATCAGATTTTCCAACATGAAATCACCCCGGCAGACTTATTTGCGGCTCTTTAACAACTTATTCTTAGGCTTTCTCCTTAATTAAGTTACATTTCCCTAATTCTATTTTCACTCCTACAACAGCATTTATCTCTCCTGGGTAACCCAGGCAAGAGCAAGTGCCAGATGCAAAAACCTGTTTCTGTGAGGAAGCACTGTTGCAGTCAGATCATTGACAACATTTTTTTCTCCTTTTCCTCTTCCTCCTCTCTGCAACTGTAAACAAAGCCCACAGCATGAAGAGGCCAATCTCTGCCAGCAGAACTAAGTTTTGAAAAACACTGCTCAACCATATGTTCAGTCCTGACCAGCGTGATAGTTAGGAGGCTGACATCTGCAGATGGAGAGTTCATATCCCCATTCAGCACAAACATGCTGCTACTGTACACCGAAGTCACTATTAGCCAGACTTTGCTTAGGAGAAATTTTCAACACTGGTCTGCATTTCCACCCTGCCAATTCCTTTTGCTACAGTGACGTAAATTAAATATATAACTAAAAAGAGAAAAATGGTAGTGGTGATTTAAAAAGGGGAGCCTTTACGAACCCTTCTGGTAGTCTCCTTTAGAAGGAAAGTAATTCTGTATCAAATATTATACTGACGAAAGCTCACCAAACTCTATTTGGCCTGTAGGGTTATGCAGGAAGAGAAAACAACCATCTGAAACAGCCCCCTGGACTTCTTTGAAGACCTAGTAGACTCATTTTTTCTCTAAACAAACTTTATCAACCTTTCTTTCAATAAGCACTTGAAGAATGTCTTTCTTGCCTTATTTAATGCCCTTCTGAAACCTGTGAGAATAACCTACTTAAATATTTTTGGGGGTGATACTGGTTCTTAAGAAGCTGTAAGACAAATGCATTTTTCCCACTACTTTTTACTTTTTCTCCCCCTCACTCCTTTCTCAGACTCTTTGCAGCTCCTCATGCAGTCCAAACACTTTTTTCAGGGCATAAACAGATTTATGGTTAGCAATTTCCAGAGGGACCTGTGTGCATGTTCTCTCGGACATGTTCAGGCACCACTCATCTGAAGGCTGGGAATCAAAATCTGTGTCTGTTCTGCCACTGGCAATGAAATTCAGTGGGTTCATGCTTGTTGCATCCTTCGTTCAGGCCTTTACTCCATAGTGATCACCTTCTTTGAAAGCCAATACTTAAAAGATCTGCCTGTACTTAAAGCTTATACTTAAAAGACATTAATTTTCTTTTAAATGTTTTGCAGTCTTATCTAGCATGCACATGTATCACTGACTATAAAACAGGGGAGTGAAAGGAAGTATTTTCTTTTATTACATTGTTTTGAAGCTGAAAGGGACATGGGTATCTGAATTGTGAACTTGTAGTAGATAGGGATTAGATCTTAAGTTACACAGATTTTACTCAGAACATTCCCTGCATCAAATCCGGAGCATGCCCTAAACAACAAACAGTTCAACACAATGGTAATTACAAATTACAACATTGACTTTGCAAATGCTGTTTTATCAGGTAAATTCAGCTTCTTTATTTTTATAAATATCAGCTTCTTAATTTTTTAGTGAAGATAAGAGGTACACCCGAGTTCTGATCACTAATGATGCTGTCCACCATCCCTTTTCTTTTTTTAACAGAGTTTTAAGAAGCCAGTTAAATAAAGAAGGAAAACCTACTATTTCCTCAACAGTACTGCACAAATAGATGTTTTCAATCAGTAGGTAACCAGACTTACCCAACATCCAATGGGTGACAGAAAATCAGAGCATTTGCAAGTTAGACTGCCTATTAATCAGATGTTTGCAAGTCTCTGCCTTAATCTAGGCATGTCCATAAATTTACTACCATAAAGTATTGCTTCGTATGCTAATATTAGTATGTGTAAAGCAGAGCTGATGAAAGAAAAGATGCAGATTAAATAGTCTGCTCTGTATAATTGAAGTTCATGATTATTCTTTCATATCTGCAACAGTTAATATGCAAAGTATACAAATCTTTGTAATTATTAGTACAACTCTGTGCTCAAAACACGAACCAAGCACTACATTAACATTTTTTTTCTTTGAGTATGTATCTCTAGTTGCACTTTTGCTCTTCATATTAAAAAAAAAAAGTTTTTAATGTCTCAGTTTTTTACCAGAACAGGAAGAAAAGCTGATGCACAGCATTAGAATTTGATTGTGTATTTAATACAGTATAATCACTATATTATACATCAGGTTCACCAGAATTTGGTGCTCTGTCTCCTAATATTTTAGTTTACACTAGTGCATTCAAACTGTAGTAAAATCGTAATTCACCAATATTAAGTGACTTGCCCATTTTCTTGCTCCTCTGTGTGTACTGGCTGTATCAAGATAATGGGACACAGCACTCTGATGTCTTCAGTAATAATAATGACAATAATGATTCTCTTCCTCTCATTACGTACATATGCTATGTACAGTTTGACTGATGAATATGGCCATACAAACCAGAGCTGGTTGTAATTCACAGTTTAGTTTGCAATGTGCTATGGGATCTCTTGAGATGAACAGCAGTATACAAAATCAGAGACATTAGATATGAAAGAAAAATAAAACGGTCACTCAGCCCTTTGCTTGACAGAACAGGGACTGTCTTCTCATGATGTACTTTCTTCTGTCTTGTCTTAAATGACTCTTCTGAGGTAGCTTTCACCACTGCCTCTGAGAGACTGTTTTACAGACTAACAGAAGTATATACAGAATATTTGGCCGAGCCCATGCCAACTGCCTGATACAAAAGGTTTGCAGACCGCTGTGCTGCTGCTTCCTTTGTTATGTTCACTTGGAAGGAGGACACAACACTAACACTCTAGGACTCATTTAACACTAACACTCTAGGACTCATTTGAGGAACAGTCTCTCTGCCATACTAGATCGTATCTACTGAGAAAGTTAGCAAGGGACTCTCAGTGGCAGTGAGAAAGAGGTGATCACCTCCATAAGGCTTTCCCATATCACCTCCTTGTTTCCAGCATAGCTCCCAATTCCTGCTCTGCTCCTGTCAAAACCAGCTTCCCTGGCAAGGTGGCCAGCAAATTCTTTTCTCTCAAATAATAACATAATTAAAAATCCCATTGAAGACTTACATTGATTTTAATAAACTATGGCTCAAGTTCTCAAATTGTCCTCTTCTCTCTAAAATGCAAAGGACTTCTCTCTCTGCCTGCAAAGGACTAGGGACACACTATCATCAGTTTTAGTTCCCCAGCAAAGCTGATACAGATGCAGTCATCATAGTTTCACGTACACATTAAAGATGGCTAAGGGTATAAAGCTTCAAATGTATGCTACAAGGAGCGGGAGTGCAAGTGTCTATTGTCATCTTGCTGACAACAGGAATGACAACATTTTTATTCTGCTGAACAAAACATTAACAAGGACTGAATTTGAAAATGCAGTATTTTGTTTCTTTCTGCATCAATTCAACATTAAACTGCATCTTCCAAGATGCTGCTGTGCCTACAGGAAGCTGCAATTTGTTTTTCTCAAATTTGCTTCAGCTTTTCCTTGTACCAGGTTTCACTCTTCCTGGACTACATTTCCCAGGACAATCTGCAGAAGGAGATCACATGTATCATGAAACATTTAGTAAAATCAAGGATGCCAGCGTAGTAAGAACTCTTGTATCACATCTCTTTGTAAATACATTGCACCCACTCATCTACTTACACTTTATAGCAACCACTATCTCCAAATAACCTAAAAGGCTTTGCAGCATTTGCACCAACAGATGGAGTCAGCTATGTGGACTGAATATGTACTTTATCTACATCATTTAAGCCTTGTCTGCTTTAAGAGAAGTATGCTATTACTTTATTGATGAATCACACCTGCTACCCAATCCACAGATAAGACCAGTTCTCCCTCACTAGGAAAACTCTAAAATCAAAATCCTACATCCACAATTGCCAAATCAGCATTGATTATCACCAAGATGTTAAAAAGACCATGCAGAACAGCCCTGTTCTGTGCAAATAGCCTATATTCTGAGTCTTTAAAACGAAATGACACAGTAATTTCCATCACATCAAATGATTTCTAGCATAAACTTTCATTTGGGATATTCTGCATGTATCCTGGAATTTTCTTCATGGGGAGACATAAGGCCCAGCTGCATGTCTGGTAAATACGTGTATTTGTTTTTTACATATGGGTGTGTGTGAAATTAAATTCAATTTGATTCAATAATACTTTACTGGCATGGCAAGCTGGCTAAACGCTGCCTAAGAAAAATGAACAGAACACTGAGGTTACCAGCTGGTACAATGAATTTAGGATGGAATTTCATTCTGCTTCTGGGTTTTTATCCCATCTATCTACTCACCACTACAAACAGTTTCCCATCTTGCTCGGTTATTTTTAACAGTAACCAGCCATCTCAAAGTACTTTACAACACAATGCCATCATTGCACTCTCCTTCTCCAGGGGTCAGGAATACTTTTTCTTCAGGCTTTTTGACAAACACATTTTATGATTTCTGATGATACCCAAAAAAGAAATCCTTCTGAAACTCCCTCAGGTTTTGGATGTTGCTCCATTTCATTTTCTCCTGTCAGATCAGCTACTCAGCCGCTTTTTTTTGTGTTTTTTTTTGTCTTTTTTTATTGTCTCCTTGTTTCCACTTGTAGCTTATAGACATTCCTTCTCTCTGTTTCAGCTCTGCATAATAACTGAAATAAAGAAATCTATTAAGATGACAGCATTTTGTTTGCATTCATCCTTCCCAGACCTCAGTAATATTGGGTATCATGAGAGAGAATTAAAGAATCACAAAATCATAGAATGGTTTGGGTTGGAAGGGACCTTAAAGATCATCCAGTTCCAACATCCCTGACATGGGCAGGGACACCTCCCACCAGACCAGGTTGCTCCAAGCCCCATCCAACCTGGCCTTGAACACTGCCAGGGAGGGGGCATTCACAGCTTCTCTGGGCAACCTGTGTCAGTGTCTCACCACCCTCACAGGAAAGAATTTCTTCCTAATACCCAGTCCAAATCTACCCTCTTTCAGTTTAAAACCATCACCCCTTGCCCTGTCACTACAGGCCTTGGTAAAATGTCTCTCTCCATCTTTCTGATAAACCGCCTTTATATACTGCAAGGCTCCAATAACATCTCCCCAGAGCCTCCTCTTCTCCAACTGAAAACAACCCCAACTCTTTCAGCCTGACTTCATAGGAAAGCTGCTCCAGCCCCTGATCCTCTTCATGGCCCTCCTCTGGACTTGCTCCAACAGCTCCATGTCCTTATGTTGGGGACTCCAGAACTGGACACAGTACTCCAAGTGGGATCTCACAAAAGTGGAATACAGGGGGAGAATCACCTCCCTTGACCTTCTGGTCATGTTTCTTTTTATGGTGACAATGATCGTAATTGTTTAGAAGGAACCATTATGATCAACTCAACTGATGCTATGTGTAACACAAGCCATATAGATTCTGTGAATTTATTCTTGTAAATTATTGATGCTGTAGGTATTGTAGCAATTTATTTTGCATATTTGCACAGAAATCAACCTATTAGATTTATGGAGCCAAGAAATAATAGCATTAATGTTGCTTTCACATTTGATCCTCCTGGCCTCCTGGTTGTGGTGAGATGGCACCTGGGAAATGTGGTCTTCAGCAAGCCATTGACTAGAATGTTCTCCTTCTCCAGAGCATGCTTTATGGTACAGCATACTCATGCAACTTTTTTCACATGAAGCTTTTACAATCTGATTTGTAAACTTCAGAAACCGAAGCTTCTAAACTCCCCTATTATGAAGCTGAGCTTTATATAATTTAAGATGTATTCAGTGTTCCTATCTCTGTAATTAAATTTGTTTTTTTTTATTTTGAGCACCTTCTGAATTTTTTTTCAAAGAGCTTACTAGGCATTATGTTGAAATGATTCTGCTGAAATTATATCCTTCATTTTCCCATCTTTCATATCTATCATCTTTAAGAATAATTGTTTAACTGATATTTGAATTTATGAAATAGGGTATGGGAAACCATGAAATTGTTCTAAAAAATCTTAGGATTTAGGAAAAAACACACTTGCTTCCTGGTTTCTAAGTCTACAGGGTGCACTTGGGACATCTGCAGAATTTCAAGTGAAAGTCCTCAAACAGCAGTCTTGCAAGACCATTCGTGGTTTACAAATCAACAGTATTGGTCTCTAGAACCACACTAACCACTAGCGTTTTATACAGTCCTCAGTCAAAAGGCTGCTAATGAAATACCCATGGTCCTTGAGAGATTCTGAGAACTGTCAGGGAGTTGTTGCTAAGACTGACAATAGCTATTCTATACAGCTGTGGGGATTACTAAATTATTTTTGTCTGATTTTTTTAACAAAAAGTAGAATTTTCACGATCATTTGGCTGGAGATGGAATTTTTCAAGAAAAATTGACAAACACCATGGGACTCAGAATGAAATTGTAAGTTGATAACACTCGATTTTAAAGCTATTTTAACACCTATAAAAAAGCTTCCTGCTCTTTTTGACATGTTTAGGATACAGATGTGGGTTTGTGGTTAATTTTTCACAAAGGAACTGAATTTTTATTTTCATGGGTGGTTACTACTGGTCAGGTATTTTACTATCTATTTAGGTCTCAGCTGTGTTCTGGTGAAGACAACAGGAGTCCTCCACTGTATGTGATGACATGCAATCCAGCATTTCGTGAAACAGATAAAAAAAATAGTTTTTGCATATTATGCCTGGAGAAACCTATTCCAGTGTCTGGGGCTAAGGACATCCTTCATATCCACCTGCCCTTCCCAATTCCTGCGCTGCCCCAGTCAGCTACACAGAAGAAGGGACCCAGAAGTCTGCTTCAGAGGGGCAGATCTGGCTTCAAAATACATCAGATGATGAATATTTGCACATCAGGGACCCAAGACCACATTTTCACATCATCCTGATATGGAAGCATTTCTATTTATTGCCTGTAACAGCCAGCTTAGCACCCTGGAGGCCAAAAGCTGAGCAACACTCCTTTTCAGCAATAGCTGTGACAATACACAGGGTGTTTCAAAAAGATGGACCCATTCGAAATGGACCTTCGACTGGAATCGGGCCCACCTTTTTGAAACAGCCCGTATTGCGCTGCACACCGCACGGCTGCCGGCACACGGCGAGACAGCGCCGGGGCTGCCAGGGGAGAGGTGTCTCGAGTGCTGGGTTCTGGCAGGAGCAGAACTCAAGGGCGAGCACCAGCAGTGACAGCGGTGCACGGTGTTGTTTCCCTGCCCCGCACCCCGAGCGGTGCCAGCCGCCACACGCCGCTATTCCAGCGTGCCTTTAGCTGCCGTGCGCTGGCAGCCCTGCGCCTGCCAGCGGGGTCCCGGCTGGCATCACGGCACCATGGATTGACTGCAGAGCCTTGGGGTTTGTGTCCCACGAGAAGCGCTGCCCTAGGCCCAGGCCCGTGCTGGCCGCGGCACCCAGGGCTGCCCGCTGGGACGGGCCCCG
>VZRW01011332.1:60101-73692 GCA_013398125.1 Aegotheles bennettii | reverse complement strand
CGCCCCCCCGGTCCCAGCAAGGTGCGCCCGGGACCGGCCGGCACCCGCGGGAGGGACCGGCCCGGCGAGAAGGGAGAGGGGGGAACAACAACCACCGCCACGGCGGCCCCGAGCCCGGCCGGCGCGGTTGTTTACGGCACCATATGGCTGCAGGGGGAGGGGGCAGGGAGAGTCTGCCGGCTGCGCTCATTATGTCCCATGGAGTCACGGTCACCGCGCCCCCCGCCCCGCACACACACACACACACACACACACACACACACGGCTTCTGACAGCCCCAGCTCCCGTCCCACGCAGGGCCTGGGGGACCCAGCAGCCCCTCATCACGGCGAGCGGTGGCTTGAGCTCCAGGGAATAAACACACAGCGGTCTGGCTGCTCTTGTGTGGCCGGCGAGGGAGGAATCAGCCCCTTGCCCAAAGCCCGGCTCTGTTTCTGCTACAGCCTATGTATATCCTTTGTGTGAAGATGAACGTGTGGGATACAGCTCTCTCTCTGAATCACAGCACTGCAGTGCTTGGAACGTAAAAGGGAAATACAAACTAAAAATGTGAGCAGAGCTTTCTGTGGGGTGGTTTGAGCTGAGAGCCCGGCCGGTTTCAGGGCATTCCTGTTTACTGTTGACACATATTGGGAGTTGGAATTGAAGTTCTGGGCATCAAACCCTACAGCGAGATCCACAGCGACTAATGCCGTTTTTCCGAGAGGCATTGCAGGGTAATCCCGGCTGCGCGGGTATGATGGAGGCAGCTCTGTGCCGTGCATCCAGCCTCTGGAGAGCTTGCTCGGCGAAGGGCAGGGGAAACGCTTTGAAATGGCTCGCATCTTCCCTCTCAGTGATTCGGGAGATAGGGGCTGAGCCTCGGTATTATTAGAGAGATAAAATCCACAGACTACGGGGTCTGATAATAGGCAACTATTCTGCTATCCATATTACCTTGTAAAATTGAAGTATTGATTTTTTTTAAAGCATGGTTTGCTACTTAGCAGACCAATCCCACTATTATTGCAGTCAGTGGGATTTTGCTATTGACTTTAGTGGGAACAGCTTTTTGCCTTTAAAATGGTCTATTTCACATTATTAAGGTAATGTCATTCAGCAGTTCTTAAAATCGGCCTTCTTGGCCATGGACATTTTAAAAGATTAATGTACAAATGATTTCAGCTCAACTTATTCACCTCATTTCTGCTCATGTCATCTCCAAAGTTTTGTTTAGATAAATAAGATAGATAACTTAGTGCTCCAGATGGTTGTAGGTGGATTGGACCTAATAGATTCTCTAGTTACATGCTTTTAAGTTGTTCTCATTTTTTTATTTTACAGAAGCCTAGATTTAGAAACCTGTTTGTAGATCTCCTCTTGTGTGCCGCTTAGACTGTATTTGGTTGCTCACCAAAATAGTGTGCCTTCCAAAGAAAGATTAAAAATATTAAAATGCAGCCAGCACAGTCAGTGGTTCAGTTCAGTTGATGTTCCACAAATGGGCTGATCCTACTGCCCATAGGTGATACACATTTGAATCTTGGCACCTGCCCTTGGATTGGGATTCAGAATGAGAAAGCGCAGGCCTTGAAGTCTGGAAATCAAGGCAACACGAGGCAAAAAAACCCTGTTCTTACTAGTAAATAATAACCTGCAGCAGCAAAGACAAGTGGCAAGGATAGAAGAAAACGCGTAGTGCTGCGGACATCGAATAGGTATTGGGGCTATGATAGCGCGGTGAACACATTCAAATTCAAATTGCAAAGTGTATCTAGCACCTATATTAATTATTTGCATATTTATATAATGACAAGCTTTTTAGTATCTAGAAACATTCTGCTTGGCTACTTTCTGCTATACCATGCTGTGATACTCATTAAATTAAATGTTGACTAATAAACTCCAATTTGAAATAAATGCTGGGGAATATACATAGAATTTGTTCAAAATTTTGCTGAAATTAAATTCAGCAAAATGAAATTAAACCAAACCATCGTGTTTCATCTTCCTCACATTTCCCGGTTAGTTTTAATTGTTAGGTAGTTAATATCTTGAGGTTGTTCTGTGTTTACAGGTAGCCAACAGGTATGCTTAGCTGCATAAATTCTGGGTTTGAAGACCAATAGTAGTTTTATTATCGAATTAACAGGAAGCATCAGCCTTCTTTCACCTGGTTTACTTCATCAGCTTTATTATTATTATTGTGAGATGTATGGTATGTGTTTTCCGGGCTTGTTTTACTTTCCCCAGCCTCCAACTCTCCCAAAGCTGCCTTTCTTGCTTTAGGATGAGCTCATAGGGAGCTATTAAGCAAAGTTTGTTTATACTTGATTGGCTTTAACACTTTCCTCCATTTGTTATCTCATCTCACCTCACTCCTCTCCCACTCTTATTAGAAGCAGAATTTCTCTAAAGCAAATATAGTTCAAAGAGACAGGGAAAAGAGAAGGAGATCTGAATTCTCCCCATTAGTGTATGTTCTAATGCAGTATCCATAGAAAAGGGAGAATAATTAAAAACAAGCAAATAAGCCGCCTCAACAGTGTAACTGAGGATAAGTGCATGTGTTGTGTATGTTTAGTTGGGAAGGGAAAAGGATGAGAGATGCACTTTTAATCTACTTAAATTTATGGAGAGTTTAAAGGACTAAAGCTCAAGCTCATTCTCCAATTTGGTTTTTCCCTCCCTAAACAATCAAAATATGGGGATTTCTACAGTGCACTGTGGTGAGTGCAACTCTGGCATTGCAGAAGATTGTAACCAAAGAGGTGGGAGCAGGGTGTTGCTAGTATTATTTTACAGCTGAGTTTGGTCTTGCTGTAATTAAAGCTTTCTGGATATTCTTACACATTTTATAAACGTGTATACACTTACTAAGCACTGGTCTAGCACATCGGAATATACTGTGGCAAAACCAGATAGCAGTTAAAAGCAAATTATTCTTTACAAGTAGAAGCACTGTATCTGAACGTATCCTACAGAGAACTTGGTCATTGCCACCCTGGCAACTGATACCAGCGGACTGGGGTATTGAGTGCACATGGAGGATGCTTTGTGGGTGGGCTCCTCTCCTGGGCACTGGCCATTACAAAGCCTTAAGTATCACCCAAGAGCTGCATTATGTCTTCAAAACAGAGGTGTAAACTTTGTGCCAAAAAAATGATTCACAGACCTTCTGCTGGTCCTATCCCAGGAGGGGATTTCATCCAGTGCTATTTAGGATGAGAGAACCGGTCCTTCAAAGCCTCCCACATTTCACCAGCTTGACTCCTTCCAACTTCCTGCAGCTACAGTTTTTCAGCTCTTTAGTAGGTCTGTTAGCTCACTCTTTGGATCTATTGGTCAAATTAATAATTCGCTTTAGGGTACTTTCACAGAACCATCTATGTTGTACTTTATTTGCTTGCTTTCAAATTACAGCAAGAATGATAATGCAAATTTGTTACATTTTTTGAAGTCTGTATATGTACAAATTTTCCTGATTTTACATTTATTAAAAATTAACTTAAAAAAATAATCTGGTAATTATCTATAAATTCATTAAAGTTCAATGATAAGTAGCAGAAGAGACATCGTTCATTACAATTCTATTAATTAAATTGTTCTACTTATTACTAATAAAATTTGACCCGCTTTCACCTATTTAAGAATGCTTTTTCCTACTCGTTTTTTTAAAACAGCCCTTTTGGTTCAAGTTGAAAACTTAGGGGTTCAGGTAGGAATAGAAGTAAAACAATCTTTTCAGCTCCCCAGTTTCCTCAAAGTCAATGTACCCTGCCATAATTGGGCTGATTTAAAGAGAATAGTATTAGAATTTGCTGTGCAGAAGGGCAGTTAAAAAGGAAGAAAGTACTTTTATTTTAACCAGCTTTCTTCAGCTCTAGACCTTTATTTATATTACTTTATTATTTGCTTCGCAAATTTAATTCCTTGGAAGCTCACCATATGCCCAATTCAGCTCTCAGTTACACCAAAACAATGATAACCAGGCCTTGTGCACTGGTAAAACAAAGCCGAGGATTTGTGTACGTCTTCTAAAAAAGCAAGGTCAAAGTCCAATGAGTTTACAATATACATCTTTTTGAGACATTCTGGGGTTTGCTGCTGCATCCATGCAGAACTTAATACCTCATCTCCTTGTTGGATAAGCCCAAATTGAGACAAAAAGGGGTAAATAGATGTGGTCTGTCTGAACTACAGGTTTTAGATGGATGCCTGGAATTGGAATACAGCACTCGTTAAAAGAAAGCTGAGCTGTTTGCTCGCTGTGAGTGAAATACTTCAGTGTTATGGCAACCATGGCCATGGGGCTTTACTGAACTCTCAGAATATAAAAAGATAAAGGTTATCAAAAGCTGTCATAAAAAATTATAACTAGATTAAGGGAGAAAAGAATGAGTTACATTCTTTATTGTTTTCCACCATTCTTTCTTGAGAAATGCAATGGGACGAGTCATCTAATTAGGTATATGCCACACTTGCTGGTCAGACTGGTCAAAAGCAAAGTCTTCCAGAAATTGTCATCATTTGAATGAGCTAATTTCCTCTCATATTTGCAATTAATTCTCTAATAATTCTGCTCTTTTTTTCTTCCCATCATGGTGAGAGATTGGTAATAGTTGCAACAAGCATTGAAAAAAAAAAAATATCCTAGCACAAGTAGGCAAAACTGCAGAAGTGAAAACAGCACATTACTTCTCATCACAAGAGGAATAAATTGGAAAACCGAGGTGGTTCATTGCAAACTTTCTGTGTAAATCACTGTAACCTCATGCACTGGTCCACATAGGATAGTGCTGGAGCTCAGGAACTTGATGGCCTCCTTCATTGCTCCAGACTAGCAATATCACTACAGCAACGAGCCATAGAAACTGCTACAGTCAAACCAACCAATGGACCATCTAGTCCCAGCCTTCAAGGGAGTCTGCAAAACATGTTTCAGAGCTCAGTAATTAGTAAATAAGCAAATAAATCTCTAAACAAAATACAGTGCATCCAGGTGCATTGTGCAATAATGACTGAATTATTTTCCTCTGCTAGCTTCAGCCAACCTTAGAACACATACCTAAAACTTAATACTCTATTCGTGAATCAAGAGCGTGAAGGCTGAGACCACCAGCAATACTAAGATTCAGTACAAAGGGGAAGGGAAGATGCTGGGATTTTACCACACTTCACAAGTCTCTCCTTGCATTGACTGTATGGCCTGGAATGTGAGTAACCCTGACGGATGCTCTGCGGGAAAACCCCTGGGGAGATGCTGCAAGACACCAGGTATCAGCAAGGCAGGTAAATGCCATCACCAATGCTCATGCTCCCAGGGGCACAGGGTAGGGGCGGCAGGAACAAGACCTTGTCCTCACTTCTACTCAAAGCAGCAAAGCTGAACTAACGTAAAGAGCATATTACATCCTTACGAGAGCCACGGAGCTATCATTCACCTGTAAAATCCTTGGAAGAAATTTTGGCTGAATCAATCAGAGTTTCTCTAGGGGCTGCAATGTAGACTTTCCACTCCCAAAGCTATGGGTTATAAAACAATGGCCTAGCTTTGAATTTACCTTTTGAGATGGTTGTCAAAAGAGTCTTAGAAGATGGAACAGGATTTAAAGGCTGGCTGTTGAATTTTCTCTCTGCTCTTCATCAATATTTACACCACACCATTTCTCTCAGCTTCTTTCTACATGTCCGTTTTCTACTGTGCATGTTCTCTTAACATTCATCTTTCTGAGTGATATAAACATATAAACAAAATTTATTTCTCTCTTAAGTACCCCTTTTCTTTAATTACCTTAGTTACCTTCCCTGGACTTTTCATCTGTCATGACCTTTTAGAGATGAGGTAAATACACTAAGCATGTTATTAAAGGCAAGAACATACCATTTAATTAATGAGAAGAATAAGTTTTCAATATTACTCTTTATACTTCTCCTAATGCCAATTTTTGTTAACCCTGCTACGCTTATTGACGATATTGATTCCTTTGAAAGTATCCTAAATATTTCCCTAGAGATGTTTTACTAATTCTATACATTTTAAATATGATTGAAAAGCTTGAATTCTTCCTTTCCTTTCAAAAAATTAATGTCACAATGGTACAAAATGTAAATTATCTGGCAATGGTCTGTAGGGCTTGCCACAATTTCTCCTTTTTTTCCTTTGTTAGGCTATTTCTATTTTCCCTCCCAGTTCTTTCTTGACTTGCTTAACCTAATTAATTTTCATTTCCATACAGTGTTGAAGCCCCTTAATTTGAGTTTTATATGTACTTATCTGTGTGTATATGCACACATTGGACTGTATTTATATAGGTCTCGAACACTTCCTATGCTTTCCCAGCTCTTCTCCAGCTTTAATTTGTCACCGCAGCCAAAGTTTCAACCCTGCTTTACTAAGTGTCAGTATCAGATTGGTTTCATTTCAGAAGGAAGTCAGAACCAAAGTTTCACCTGAAAATTATTTAAAGTACTTTGGCATATGACAGGTTAGAGGAACACAATTAACCCTTACAAAATCCAAACTCATTGCACCAACCAGGCATAGTTCATATTGACTATTAACAACTCTATGTTTAATTATTTTCCTGTTTGTTTTTTTTTTCCTGGGGTTCAAATACAGTTCACAGGCTGGCCATTTCTACAAACTACCTTTACCACCTTTTTCTTCTCTCTCTAGTACTTTTCTGGCTATCCTCCAGTATCATTGTCATATATAGAGACAAATACATTTTAATAATATTTTAGTTACTTCATTCCTAAGTTTTTTAGTGTTCTTGGATTTGTATTAGTCCCAGTGATGCACTGCAATTTAGTATCTTGATTTGTGATGACCTTTTTTTTTTCATTCCTCTATTTCTGACCATTCTTCAGTTTTGTCACCTGAAAAACATAAATCCAGGACAGGTATTTCCTCGTTACCCACCACAGAGAAGATACACGCTGAATAATGAAGTTCTGTGACACCTTTTCATACTCCTCATCTTTCCTGTCTGCTGAAACTTCTGGCCATACCTAAGCTGTTCTCTTGATGTATCTAAATAATTGTATAATTACTTGCTTGTTACTCATCTTCTATCAGCTCAAAGTAGTGAGCATTAGTCCATTCAAATGTTTGATTTCCCACATGCCAATGCGATGCTGCTTTACCCTACAGACAGGTCATGATTTAGTGGCAGCTACTTCAGCTCTGGATCTGCCTTAACAAAAGTTTTCTACAGAATCCACGTGTCAGTAACTGGTAGTGGTATGTATTAGTCCAGAAGCAATAAAGAGCAATCACAAGATGTACTCATTTAAAAACTGCACAGTAAGTTAGAGTCAGAAATCATTTAAATGCAAGTGATTTCACTCCCTAAATTCTCTTACATACAGGCAAAATGTTATCATATCCATCTCTTGTTTTAAAAACTTTGGAGTAACAAAATTTATAAAACTGCCAGACACACAGATCTTACTGGCAATATAATACATATAACCTCTCATTTCCCAGAGGAGCTTAATTACAGGCTCTCAAGTGAAAAAGGTTGAGTAAGTTTCATCTTGGGCTCAAGTAGGTCATTTAATAAAAATTGTCCTTCCAAGTCTATACAGAATATTTACTTCTGAAAAAAAAAGAAGGTTTTTACTTGAGGTTAACTTTAATGTAGATCAGATTTATTAAGTAAAATGTTCACTACAGATAGCCCCTTAAGTTGAAGAGTATCCACATGTACAACTAAATGCTTCAAACCCTACAATTCAATTTCAACAACCAGCTTTAATCCCTGCAGATGCACATAGTAACTGTCAGGTTTTGCAGCTTGCAGGGTTATTGAATTAGCAGTTAGAAGCCTGTACAGCTATCTGTGATAAAGTTGATCATCACTGAAGAAATCCATTTGCATCCCAAAGAATGCTCAATGCCATAACTTGCAGCAAGTTTTTCCTGGATATTGGCAATGCCTACTTGGATATTTTATGTTTATAAATAATTTTAAAATACCTTGCTAGTGGAAATGTAAGCTTTTGAGGCTTGTCTATTTAAACAGAATAAAAAGGTAATTCAAGAAAGTTACAGGATCACTTTCAGTGCTGCTGCAGGACAATGCAAACAACTCTCATGCATCAGCTAGTATCACTTGAGTTTTCTAAAACCCGAGAGGCTTCTGGTGGGTTAAAAATGACATACGCGAGATAAAAACATCTTTTACGTACTGGAGAGCTCCACTCATTTTGGAGGCTGTGTTGATCAGGGTCAACCTACTTAATAAGGAACAAAAGTCCTGTGATGCTCTGTGGTGCACGGGAGGCTGCAGAATCTGGTAGGATCCTCCCGTGTTTCCTGCCATGCTGTATCATAATCTTTCTCCACATCTACCTCATTTATATCTCTCTTCAACATTTACCCTGCCTGTTTTGTTCCTCTTTTACTAGCAAACTCTCGACAGGTGTATCCTGCGTACAGGGAGAGATCAGGACCCAAATAGCTTCCTTCAGACCAAACCCAACAGCTGCTGGTTGCCTCCTTTCAACAGCAGACCAAAACTCACGATTCATTGTCAGCCACTTTTAATTTATTTCTGTAGCGTAAAATGAAATTTGAATCTTTAACTCCCACATTCATCCAGCACTAGCACTAGCCCTCTTCCCCCAGGGGCCTGTGTTCTTCATAAGCCCTCTCTACATGGAGTCTGTCTGTGTATATACGTGTGCAGTCTCTCTGGATTGTGTCTCCTTTCTGTCTAAAGCATTGAACAGGAGCAATGGTGATCACCTCAAACATTAGGGAAAGAAACTATCTCCGTAAAAAGATCAGAAGATGTCCCATTATGCTGTACTGAAGCATATCAGCCTATTCTAGCAGTAACCTGCTAGCAAATGCCTGCTTTTTTCCCCACTGATCACATAGCTATGTAGCCACAGAAACAACACTTGGTACCTCTGATGAAAATCAAGTCTGAAGGGTCTGAGCTGGAGTCCCTACCATGCTGCATCGTGACTGAACCCAGTGCAGCTTCACTGGCAAAACGCTGAGGGTCAGACACTGAAAAACCAAGTTCACTCTCACCTCAGCCTGCACAGCAAAGCTTCCCAGCAGCATGAAAATTATAATGGGAGTTTTTATTTTGGATCATTGGAAAGATTTAGGCTTTCAGGCTACAAGCCTGGCCTTTAACGGACGATAGCACTGAATGTGTCATCCTGTCTCTCACTATATGCGGGTACCTATGAGATGGATATATCAGTAGTAGTTTTTGTTATGGTATTGCCTATTTAATGTTTCTAAAGTAATGATAACACTTTCTAGTTTTGCAGAGGACCACTTTTAAATGTACCCTTTTTAAAAATTTGCTCTCTTTGGCTCGTGTTTCTTTGGAAAATTCTAGCTCAACATTGTTACCAAGAAATCTCAGATCCTCCCCTCCCTTTGCCTCTCTCTCACACACGCATGTGGAGATGGAGTCTTACATATGGCCACTTTAACATTTTTACATTTCAGGGCAGAGTTATTCTCCTTATTCATGAACACTTCATTGAATGCCTGCATTAAGAGTTGCCAACTAAACCAGTTTTGTTCCATCTGCTATGACCATTTTCCAGCACTGTCTGCCTGATTCACCACCTTCCCTCCTCACCGAGTCCATCGGGAGGCCTGCTAACAGCAGGGCAGAGGCTGCGGATAACTGGAGGAGACAAAGCTCTGCAGATCTGAACAGGGGTTAAGGAAAATGTGGGCAGTTAAAACGGGACAGATAGAGCAGGGCTTGAATACCGCTTCTGAGCCTGGAAGGTGCATTTAACAGGACTGTAAAGTACCGCAGAATTGTACCTTGGGATAAATTATAGCTCACCCCCAGCATCACCTTTCTGTGGTACTTACTGCCATTATGTGTTGGCAGTTCAGTAGGCTACTGAGCTACCATCAGATATTTGACAGGCTCTTTTATTAATTTTTTTATATTGATGGCTACAAAAACAGGGAGAAACACAATGAAGCAAAGCTGCATATTTTCAGATGCTATAAAATGCCCTAAAATAATGAACAATTTAAAACACAAGATAATTTAAAGCACCGTATTTTTACATGTAAGTTATTTATACTGCGATCAGTTTCCTTTATTGTTCATAAATAAAGTAATTTATATAAAATCAAATGAACCATAAACTCATATGTCCATCCACTAACAGAACAAGAGGTGGTCTGGTATATACCCTGTTCCATAGAACTGACTGGCCTATAATTTTAAGCCCTAAATCCTGTAATCAGATTCAGTAGTACAGCCCTGCATCTGCAGAGAGCCTCACTGGCCTGCTAGCAGCAATCCAAGCACTACCAGATCCTCCTGGAGTATCTAAGGATTTAATTAAACTGAACAAAATTTGGTTTCTGAATGAAAGTTCATTCTATGCTTATAGTTGGAAAATATAAAAGAAAACATGGAAAAATTAATACATTAGGCTTGTGATTTCATTAGTCAGTGGAGTAATTCAAGTAATGTTAATTAATATTAATTAATAATTACATAAAAGCAGTCCAATCTTAGCCTTTCAGGTTCTGTTCTATTAGTTTGCTAATACCATGTAAATTCCATATTTGAGATGCATCCTGCAATCATTTTGGCCCTTCTTTTTTAAAGGAAAGTTCTGCTTAGAGTTGGCTGACACAGCCTGGGCCATTATTTTATAACTTATTTTTAAATCCAGACTGATTTTAGGAGCCATATTTGTATCTATGGGAAACATCAAGCAAGAGAAAGAAAAGTGTTGAAAATTGTTTCCACGTTGCCAATCAATAAATAGTTCCAGTTAAAGAACTATGCAGAAGATAACACACTCACAAAAACGCACCGTAAAAATCAGGTATACAATTGGAAAAGATTTTAGACTAGATATACTGGTTCTATGCATCCTTACGGATTGTGAGTACCGACCATTAGAAGTCAATACTGTCAGCCATTTGGCATATTTGTTGCCCTAACATGTTTATACAGTGTGTCTAGGCTAGGCATAATTTCACTACTTCCATAAAGTGCAGCTTGGGTTTAATGAAAGAAAACATGAGATGGTAACAGCAGCAACCTGAAAAGTTGCAGAAGTGAGATACTCAGAGGGTTGGGTATATACCTTACTGTGTGTCGTCCCACTCTGGACCTAAAATGGCTGTTTTGCAGGGGATGTTGTTGCCTGGTGACCAAAAGTGCATCTCCTAGGCCACAGAGGGATGTGAACATTCAGAAATTGATTTGTTCCTGTTTCTCTTGAGAAGACCATACCCACAAAATAGATTTAGCCAGTACATAATCATCTGTGCATTCTCCTTGCTGGCATGCTTAAACTTGATACTGAAGATAGGCCTGTGATTTTGAGCTACTTACCAACCAGGCAAGGGAACAAACAGAATAATACCTCTTGTGCTACTGCCCACAGAATATGAAAGCAGACCAAGCCTCAGCTACTGTGAGACTGCAAGACACCCCTGCTTCAATTAAGTCTGTGTTGTACATCTAGCCTGTTCCGGTGCAACCTCCCAGTTGCTATCAGGCTCTCTTTCTTTCATTAGAATCAAGTAGTTAATTAGCCCCAGCCTGTCCTCTCTCCTTCTCTCTTTCCCTTTAACGCAGCAGTAATGATGTCTAATTACCAGCAGCAGCGGATTACAGCACCATCAGGAGCAAATCTCTCTGGCTGACAGCAAAGCTGAGCAGCAAATCTTAAAGCTTCAAGGAGAGAATTATTCTTAACGAAGTACTTGAATATTTGTCTTATTTTTGACCAGCTTGTGACTGGAGAGTCCAACTTGTAATTTCATCCATCCTGTTACTGCAGAGGGAGCGCTCACGCTGCCAGCAGTGATTAATTTTAAATTGAAATTACTTTTACCTATGGTGAGATCAAGTGATGGACAGGAAGAGGGAGAGGAGGAGGTAGAGATTCACAGTTTGGGGATCTGTTACTGTTTGTGGCTCTCTCTGCAGACTGGATGAGCTAAAATGTATGGGATAAACAGCGAGGAGAAAAAAACAACAAAAAAATACAAGAACAGTGGGGATGTTTCTAAATGGTCATAAATTAATAAACTCTTAAATAATTAGTAAGAGTTAAAGAATGGGCTTTTAAGGCTTACCAACAATTACTGTCTGATGAAAATCCAATCTTTGCCCCTGTAACTTATCATTCCTGGCTGGGTGAAATCCTAGGCCTCTTGAGGCCAATAGGAGCTTTGCCGCTGGCTTTCTCCAGGCCAGGGGCTGAATCCCTGTTCTATCAACCATGTTATTTCTGAGCCTTCAGCGCCTGGCAGGCTCTGCCCTGGTAATGCCTCATACGAACCATTGCCACCCCACGGGTCCACTCAAATACTCCTCTGCCTTTTTGTGATGGTGTGATGAGATTGTGACAGCACATTCATGGGTTTAGGAGGGGACCACATTTGTTTCTCAGAGCTGAACGTCGTATGAGAGTGCAGAGTATCACCTTTTCTCATTCATGCTGGATGACAGACTTATGTTGGCCAGCAGGAGGAAGGAGGATATTTTACCTAAAATGCAAGACCTTTTCCATAAGGTTTTCTATGTCATTGTTCAAGTAACATACAGATATTCTGAAACTGCTTACAGATATGTCATGCTAACTTGCCTCCCTTGCTTTTATTAGGATGCCTGCTTCATTGCTTAAACTATCTAAAGGTAGTTATTTCTGTATGAACATGGACACATATACCTATGTATAGGGACCTACACAGACATTCACTTGAGGCTATGATATCCCAAATGAACAAAGGTAAGACCAGCAAGGCGCTCGACCTCTGACTGAAATCTCTGAAGGGAAAAAAAAAAAAGAGAAAAATTTTGATTATTTGATCTGAAAATAAAAGAGGGGATGTGAGGTGGGACTCCAGGCTCTCATGACCTATCAAAGGTGAGAGAAAATAGACAAGTTGATCATCACTGAGTCTTGTGCTTCAGAGGCCCAGAACAGCACTTAATTTCTAAGTGGCACCTTGTAAAATTAGGGTTAGCCGTTTTATTTAGTAGAGCAGTCAATGTAATTTAAAAAAATACTGAATGTGCGAAGTTTTGAACTTGCAGTGAAAAGGATAGTCTTAGGAATAAAAGATCATGCCTACTGGTTCTCCAAAAATATTATTCCAGTAAGAAGAAGAGATATTTAAAAATATCAACCTAATTGGAGACTCCTGCTTTAGACAATGTTTTCGTTATAAATATTATCTACAGTACCTGCTGGGGTCAGAGATCAGCAATCGGTTGTATAATGGTAGAACAGAAATCCACCAGATTACCTGAATCTATAGGCAGACCTAGAATGCCTTGGTGAATAAAAACCAGAGAGGGAACAAACTCTGTCCAGAGCTTCTCTTTCACTTTCAATCTTCATATTTGTAAACTTCAAATTAATTTCCCACCTCTGCCTCCTCGCAGCCATGACGACAGGGATGACAAGGGGGCAAACAGAAGCCGACCCCCGGGAATGCCCATGGTTTATGACTTCAGAGAGGCAGATTTCCCCGGCAGCCTACGTCACAACCCAACCCAGAATACTTTCCAAGAAGCCCCTTTTGCTGTGCCACCCACCAGCCTTCCCGGTCGGTCAGAATAAGCTGTCAAAAAAA